>JAKSZT010054457.1:7627615-7667250 GCA_026826555.1 Tolypeutes matacus
TCCTAAAACACTTCACAATTGGATTCCATAATTTACCTGTAAAATAGGCATTAGAAACACATTTTTTAGGAGCTGGCAGAAACTGAGATGAAAACTATTCTGGTTTAAAAAGAAAACAACAGCTTGTAAGTGGTGTTTTTGATTGAAGATATATATATATATATATTTGATGATTTTTGCAAGGCTCTCACACTTAGCTAGGTGAAATGGTGCAAGAAGAGATCTCCAAGCAAGGCAAGGGCATGTGCAAAGGCCCTGAGACCTGATGGGTCAGAGAAGAACTTCCCAGACATTGTGTAGTAAGTGGGTTTAAGTGGGTTTCAAGTTTGCCACTGGCCCTGAATAACTGGTATGAAAAATGCGAATCACTGGTTTAGGCCATCATGGCTGGAGCAGAGCAGGAAATGGGGAGCAAACATTCAAGGTCTAGTAGGCAAGGTGAAGGATGATGGTAAGAAATCAAGCCAGCATCTTAAGCTGGGAAGTATTATGATCTGATTGGGCTTTTTGTTCATTGATTTTTGTCTATTAATCTTGTATCCTGCAGCTATAGTAAAATCAACTTCTAGAGCTTTTTTTTAATAAGTTGTAATAAGGTTAAATGCTTTATTTATTTTTTAAAATATATTTTTATTACAGAAGTTATGAACTTACAAAACAAACATGCACATGTATAGAATTCCCATACAACAACTCTTCAACTCTTCACTACCATACCACAACATTGTGGACCATTTGGTTCTAGTAACTTTTTTTTGTAGATTTTCTACAATCATGGCATCTGCAAATAAAGGTATTTTTTACTTCTTCCATTCCCTTTACTTATTCCTTTCCCAGATGCTTTTATTTATTTTTTTCTTGCCTGATTGTGCTGGCTAAAATCTCAATACAATGTTGAATAAAAGTGGACAGAGCAGAAATTCCTGGCATGTTTCTGAACGTGTACTTAAAATAATATTTGAACTTGAATATTCTTACAGGTTTTGCATCCCATTTTACTGCTCACATTTCCTCACTTAATTTCATATTTTTTCTCCTGTTACTTTTATTACCTAATTTTGATACCTTCCAAACCCCACATAAAATATATAAATTTTTTTGGTTAATATTGTCAATTCAATACTACCTAACAATTTCTCAACTGATTGATATTTATTAGGTCATTTCTAACTTTTACATATAATGTACAATGAATGTTTTATGAATTGTTTATATTTTTAACAAAATATTTAATAGAAAAATCCTTGTATCCTTGTATCCATGGCCCAATTCACAACATTAATATCACCTTTGAAGTTGCATTTGTGCCCCTTCTTAACCCTAACCTCTTCATTTCCTGCTCCTATTCATTTCCCTCCAATCTTCTAATTCTGTATTTATCATTGCTTTTCTTCACCTTTTAGCATCTATGTATCCCTAAACAATATATTTAGTTCTACATGTTTTAATTTTATATAGTTATTGATACTGTAAATTATTCCATGTTTTGGTGTGTGTGGGTTTTCCATTAAACCTTGTGTTCCTCAGACTCATTTATGCTATTGCATTTATTAATATTGCTGGTGGATACTCAGTTTGGGATGTTTGCAAACAGGGATGCTATGTAGATCTTATATCTCCTGGTTTCTTTGGAGAGTAAATTGCTGGATTTTCATCTTCATTGGGTAATGCCACATTGTTTTCAAAGCTGCTTGTGCCAAATTACATTCCCACCCACAGTGTATAAATATTCTCATTGTTCTACATCCTCAACAAATGATATTTTTAAATTTTTACTAATTTGAGAGATATTAAACGTTATCTCAGTGTGTATCATGGATACTAAATATCAATGATATTTAAGAGGGTGAGCATATTTTCATATGTTAATTACTGCTTTCTCCTCTGTGAGATGCCTGTTCTCATTCCCACTCCTCTACCCTTGTTTTTCTATTAGACTCTTTGTATCAGTGATTTATAAGAACTTTATATTTTCTAGACTCTAATCTTTTGGCAGTTACATTCATTGCTGACATCTTCTCCAGTTTTGACTTTCTTTTCACTCTTACTGTGGTCTCTTGGTGAACAAAATTTCTTAAGTTTAATATAGGTGATTACATCAGTCTTTCCTTTTACGGTTTATATTATTTTTAAAGAAATCCTATCCTACACCAAAGACATTACAATTTTCTGTATGGGCGTCTACACTTCTATTTGGAGTTGATTTTGTGTTGGGTGTTAAGATGGAGCTTGCCTTTATATTTAGTTAAATTAATTTAATTTATTGAGAGGCCCATCATTTCCCCCACTGATAATGCTATGCCATCTGGATCATCTGATCTCTCTAATCTCTTTCAGTGGTCTATTGTTCTATCCCTGGCTTATCCCACTCTGTTAAATATTACAGCTCTTTCATTCTTGATATCTGGTAAAACAATGATCACTTCAGAATTACCTTGGCAATTCTTGCCATCTTATTCATCCATGTAAATTTTAGAATCAGCTTCTCAAATTACTTTAAACTTCATAACCATAGGGACTTTATTTGGGATTGCATTAACATTATATATAAAATTGAAAATTGACCTTTATGGAGTTGCTCAGTCAATGAATTTAGCATAATCTTTCCATCAATTGAAGGCTCTTTTAATATTATATGCAATATCCACCAGTGGCCCTTAGAGTGCAACTAAACATTCAAACTCACAGACATAGACCACCATAGGGCACACTTGGCATTGGGATTACTCAGAATGCCATTAGACTGGAAACAGCTTGCCAGAAGATAGTTTCAGGCACTTCTTTTCCATGGAATCCTTGCAATAATCCACATAGTTGTCCAGGAACTCTTCTACTGGGCCCTTATCTACTATGATATGATTCAGAAAGTCATAAATGTCACATAGGACAGGTGGGGGACCAACCTGGCTTAAAAGTTTCATGTGTCAGGAGGCAGCTATCTTCTTTGACAGGTAGGTGGGCTCCATTGATGGGAAGGGGCCTTCTGAAGTTAAGCTGAAGAGTTAGTAAGGCGGTCTCTAGAGAAAGAGCAAACAGGGCTATGGAGTTGTTTGAATTTGATAGTTTTTGGAACCAGTTTCTTCTTTAAAATGTAAAAACATCTGCTTCATAGGATGGATTAAAAATTCAATGTCTTCAGCTCCTACCCTCAACAATAATTCTAAGACTTAAGGGCTAACCTCCCCTCCTTCGTTTCAGTTAAATTCAACCCAGCTAAGCATTTTGTGCCTAGGAACAGTTCATTTGATTTTCCTAACAGAGGGGGGATTAACTCAGAGCAAGGATTTTGTTTCATCTAATTTTAATAATTTAGTTATTCATGTTCATTTTTTACAATATTTACTCAAAATAACATTGCTCTATAACTACCATTGCCAGCTTTTCAGAGGCAGCCACTTTCAACTCTTCTGACTCTTTTTAGGGATTTACTTAGTCAATAACATACTCATAGTGATACTTTATTTGAGTTATAATCATATGTTGTTCTTCTTTGGAAGATGAAAATTTAGGGCAGTCTTCATCTTGTGGCTTCCTCCCAATGTAATTCTTCATTTTTGCTTAGAATATTTTCTGGTATTTACATGATACTATGTAATCCTTTTTTTTTTTTTTTAAAGGTTCCTGAACCCAGGACCTTGTATGTTGGAAACAGACGCTCAACCACTTGAACATCATACGCTCCCTGCCATTCACTTCTGAGCTATATATTATGCAATGATTGGCTTTTTATTTTTCTACAATTTTGTGTTCCTATGGTTAGTAGTTGTTTTATTTGTTTTCATTTGATTTTTTTTTTTATGCACCTATCTTTAATTCATCCCCAAACTGCCCCTGCAGTTATCTAAATCTCTCAATTTGTTTAGACACAACTGGCTTTCTACCACTTTGATCTTGCAGACCATCTTAAGGTGCCCTCTGATCTCTTTGAATGTAGGCAGGTTGTTCACTAAGCCATCTGCACAGGTTTCATCTTGGGGATTCCCTTGGCATCTCTTGGGATGTTTTTTTGTTTCCATGTATTTTTATACTGGGAAAATGGAAAATAGAAGCTGGTCTGTTGATTTTATGGAGAACATCCTTCAGTAGCTCTCTGAAAAAGAAGGAAATATACCTTGAATGTCTGGAAATATCTTTAGCCTACCCTAATAATTAAAAGTTCTTCAGAATTCTAGAATTCTCTAGTTTTACTTTAGAAATAATTGACATATATATATATTACAATTTTTAAGTTGTGAACTATATTGTTATGCTGACTGAAATGCATTTTAAAATGCATTAGCATTGGGAGGCAGCTGTGGCTCAATCACTGGGGCTCCCGTTTGCCATATGGGAGGCCCCGGGTTCAGTTCCTGGGGCCTCCTGGTGAAGGCGAGCCCGCCCGCACGGCGTGGTTAGCTGACCCAGCGAGCGCAGGCAGCAAGGGGGGGATAAATGAATAAATAAATAAAATCTTAAAAAATAAAATAAAATAAAATAAAATGTATTAGCATAGACAATGTTCTATAAACTTGGGTTTTTCATTTTTATTTTTTTAAATTTGGGAAGTTGTAAAGCATATGTGACAGTTTGGCATTGTTAATGAATTCCAAAAATAGATGTTGGATTATGTTTGTAAACTAGTCTGTACCTGGGAGTGATTAAATTATGATTAGGGCTTTGATTGGGCCAGGTCAGTAGGACGTGGAGTCCCTGCCACCTTAGTGGGTGGGGACTCACTAATAAAACTACATGGCAGAGAAGAGGAGTTGGAGTTTTGAAGTTGGAATTTTGATGTTGGAGTTTTGATGCTGGAGCCTGGGACGTAAGCACCCAGAGGAACAGAGCAGTTGATCCCAGAGAGAATCGAGTCCTGGGAAGAGAGGAACCCAGGAGGCCTGAACACTGGCAGACGTCGGCAGCCATCTTGCTTCCACATGTGCCAATAGACTTTGGTGAGGGAAGTAACTTCTGCTTTATGGCCTGGTAACTGTAAGCTTCTACTCCAAATAAATACCTTTTATAAAACCCAGAAGATTTCAGGTATTTTTCATCAACACTCTTTTGGCTGACTATTACAGCATGTTTTTTTTTTAAAAAAGTGCTCATATTTATTCACTTGAATTCTTGACAGTGGTTGAAAGTAATTAACTAGACTTTATACATAGCAACATAGGATAGAGCCCCAAAATATAAGTGAAAATAAGGACTACATCCGTCTTGATGACATTTGTGTACATTTTATCAACAATAAAACAATATAGTTTCCTTATGGATACCAGGTGAAAATGTGGGAAAAAAAAGATAAAAGTATACACAAACTCAGCTCCTTGATCAAGCCTGCAAGAACTGGTAGAAGGGGACTTTATTTACATCTTAACATTTTATGTCTTTACAATAAAGGAAAGCAAATACAACAAAATTTTAACAGTTACTACTTCTGAGTGGTGAGAATGTGGATATTTATTATTATTTATCCTCTTTGTTATTTTTTCAAGTTTTCACTCACTTCCTCTGGTGCTCAACCATATGCTCTTTTCCAGTACTGGCAGGAAATACTGGTAGTGCTGGACACATTGAGAGACAGTTCAATTTTGGACGTCATATGTGATTTAAATGATAGTCATAGTAAATGTTGGCTTTTACCTTTTACTGACAATTTTATTACCCACTTTTAAGATAATATTAATGATTTTAGCCTTAACTGACAACTTTAGTATTATCTTCTTTTGAGACTAAACTCACAACATTCATTATCATGATAACTTCAAAGCAAACTACATGTAAAACACTTTCTTCTTCTTTTTTTTTTTTTTAATTAATTAGTTTTTTTTGTGGGTAAAAATCAAAATTTTCACAATACATGCCAATATTTGTAAAATGATATATAAATATATATGCTTTTATATATAAGGATTTTTGAAAGACCGATCTTTTGGGCAAAGTTACTCAAAATCGCTTTTCCTTCAGCGCCATCTGGTGGAATGAAGCAGCAATCTCCTCTGTACCTTCCACAATTAAACCACATTTGGAGTTATCAAAGCACCAGTTTTTCCAATGGTGCCTCCTCTTTTATTCTAAGGTTACAGTATAGCATACTATAACTGTTTATTTTCTTTAGAGCCTTTCTCAGACTGTAAATCAGCTTATACTTTAGAGAAGAGGCAAATGGCTATTTCACCTTTTTTTTCTCAGCTAAACCTTTTTGGGGGGGCTTTTTTGGCTTCAACTGATTTTCCTTTTGCACACACTAATCACTTAGAATTGCTCTTTTATCTTCTCCTACTCAGAGATTCCATCTTTAAGTTTTTAAAAATCAAATGATATCTTAACTTCTGTTCCATACCAGACCATTTTGAAATCTGCTTTCATCCAACATTCCAAACCAGCTACAAAAAAATTCCAACAGTTGATTCCTATAAAAATATTTTTTAAATTACATTTTACTTTATATAAAAGTATGATGGCAATAATTTCTCATTAAAGAACTGAACATTTTTTTATGCAACATTGTCACGTAAATATGCAGTGGGAATTATAGAATAAACCTTTTCTTCTCCCAAGCACTGGTTGAGATAGTAAAAGTATGCAGTATCTTATCAAAAGCCAATGAAATAGGCTAGATTTTCAGAGAGTAAAGAAAAATGTTAACATAGGAAAAAGGAAAGAAACACAGTAACAAACTTATTAATCCCCTGTCTTACGATAGTGAGTTCCTTCATCCATTTACAATCCGGAGGTAGAACTGAACAGGGTGGAAAAATTGCTCTGGAAAATGCCAACTGTACTAAAGTTATTTCTAAATGGTTTTCTATTAGTGTTTTATGTGGCTACAATTCCATTCTAACCTTATAAACTGCTATAATTTAAAACTTTATAACTGCAAATCAGTATTTGCAGAGGACAGAAATAAATAAAGCCAAAGGCACTCCCGCAGAGGCTCAAAATTGCTACATTTTGATGTAGATTTTAACTTAGTGGATTTCAGTCACTCCCTTTAGATGTTCCTGTAGGTTCATACAAGCACAATGAATTGTTGGTTTAACTTCTTTTCCTTCCTCCCAGTTTATGATAAAGAAAGGCTAATCCCCGTGTTGGGACTGACTGAAGCAATCTCAGATTTGCTCAGAGTTGCTGCTAAGGAACAGTTAAGTCAGAAAATAACCAAATAGGCTTCTCATATAAGCTCCATGACTCACAATTAAGACACTGGTTTCTACTCCTGAAGGACCGCCGTTTGAATTAAATTCAGATCCAAGGTTTTTTTACTGAAGGGAATATTTTTGCTAAAGAGAGTTGCTTGGTGCACCTTGTGAGAACTGTTCTTTTTGACCTGCTTCTTTCAGGATCAGTTGACAAATTCACAAAAGTCCTTTCCACGTATTTTCACCTGGTCCAGTGTCTTGCCTTCTGTAACCCTGTATTTCCTTTCTCCAAGTAAATCATACCTTACTGTCATATTATTGCAAAATTTGCTTTTCTCCAAAATCCCATGCATGGTCTGCTTGGCCCTCATGAGGTCACTGGAGAAAGCATGAGTAAACAACATTTTTAAGAAGTATGCCAACAGCAACAGCTTGTTTAAACAGTTTCTGAAAGAGGCTTGTCTACTCCTTGTCCATGAAGTATTTTCTCCTTGTTATGTTTTGTTTCTCCATGTCGGATAATGGTCAGAGTGAAGCTAGTCATCTTCATGGGCTCTGGAGGGTGGCAAAGAAAGGCCCTCAGCTCTGCATCCCATGCCCCTGCACTTGTGCCATGCCACTCCTCAGCACTCTTAAAGCATGGGTTTTAATCAATACTGTATACAAGTTGATCAGTTGCCCTAAATAGGAATTCACACCACAGGATAGGTAGCTGGCATTCCAGTGGGAAATTTTAGCTCCAGGTCCTGCAACAGTTGCTTCAGCTATCTTAATCTCCCATCAATTCCATAGGCTATAATTAAAATCGATAGTAATAGACATCAAAATGGGATGGCATTGGTGAAATTACTGTTATTGAAGATATATATGGATTGGCTGAGCTATTAGTCACTCCACACCCTTGTATGAATAGGAAAATTTAAAGCCTAAGGAGCCCTGTAATAGTACTTGACCAAACCTAAGCCCAAAAGTCCAGAAAATCTTGTGTCAGGCTATTGGTTTTGAGGAAGTTAATGGCTTCATGATGACTATAATGTTAGCTGCATCCTGCCTCTATAGAATTGTGTCTGCCACAAGTGAACCTTTCATAGAAGGGTATTATCAGATCACCTAAAAAAACAGAGCTGGCAACATTGATGTTACTGACAAAGTTGTATGATGTTGTACAGGCATACCTCAGCAGTATTGTGGGTTTAGTTCCAGACCACCACAATAAAGTGAATATTGCAATAAAGCAAGTCATGAAATTTTTGATTCCCAGTGCATATAAAAGTTGGCTTATACTACACTAGAGTCTATTAAATGTGCAATAGCATTATGTCTAAAAAACAATGTACATAGCTTAATTTACAAATATTTAATTGCTAAAATCTGCTAACCATCATATGAGCCTTCAGTGTGTTATAATCTTTTTGCTGTTGGAGGATCTTGCCTCGATGTTAATAGCTGTTAACTGATCAGGTTGGTGGTTGCTGAACATTGGGATGACTGTGGAAATTTCTTAAAATAAGACAACAATGAAGTTTGCCAAATCAATTGACTCTTCCTTTCATGAATGTAGCATGTAATGCTATTTGATAATATTTCCTCACAGTAGAACTTCTTTCAAAATTGGAGTCAATCTTCTCAAATCCTGGTGCTGCTTTCTCAACTAGATTTATGTAGTATTCTAAAACATTTGTTGTCATTTCAACAATATTCTCAGCATCTTCACCAGGGGTAGATTCCATCTCAAGAAACCACTTTGTGATTAACCATAAGAAGTAACTCCTCATCCATTAAAGTTTTATCATGACATTTCAGTAATTCAGTCACATCTTCTGGCTCCAATTCTAATTCTAATTCTCTTGCTATTTCTACCACATCTGCAGTTACTTCCTTCACTGAAGTCTTGAACCTCTCAAAGTCATCTATGAGGGTTAAGTGAAAGTGGAAATTACTCCTTGACCCATGGGCTGCAGAACAGATATTGTGTTAACAGTCATGAAAGGAACATTCATCTCATTGTACATCTCCGTCAGAGCTCTTGAGTGACCAGGTGCATTGTCAATGCGTAGTAACCTTTTGAAAGGAATCTTTTTCCCTGAGCAGTAGGTCTCACAAGTGGACTTAAAATATTCAGTAAACCATGTTGGAAACAGATGTGCAGTCATCCAGGCCTTGTTGTTTCATTTATAGAGCACAGGGAGACTAGATTTAGCATGGTTCTTAATGGCCCTAGGATTTTCAGAATGGTAAATGAGCCTTGACTTCAAGTCCTCAGCTGCATTACACAAGAGAGTCAGCTAGTCCTTTGAAGCTTTGAAGCCAGGTATTGGCTTCTGCCCAGCTCTGAAAGTCCTAGATGACATCATATTCCAATATAAGTCTGTTTCATTTTCTTTGAATATCTATTGTTTAGTATAGCCACATTCATCAATGATCTTAGTTAGATCTCCTGGATAACTTGCTGCACGTTCTACATCAGCATTTGCTGCTTCACCTTGTACTTTGATGTTATGGAGATGACTTCTTTCCTTAAATCCCATGAGGCAACCTCTGCTAGCTTCAAACTTTTCTTGTGATGATTCCTTACCTCTCTCAGCCTTCATATGGTTGAAGAGAGTTAGGGCCTTGCTCTGGATTAGGCTTTGGCTTAAGGGAATGTTGTGGCTGGTTTGATCTTCTATCCAGACCACTAATACTCTGTCCATAACAGTAATGAGGCTGTTTTGCTTTCTTGTCATTGGTGTGTTCACTGCAGTAGCACTTTTCATTTCCTTAAAGAACTTTTCCTTTGCATTCATAATTTGACTGACTGTTTGGTACAAGAGTCCCAGCTTTAGGTCTGTCTCAGCTTTTGGCATGCCTTTCTCACTAAGCTTATTCATTTCTAGCTTTTGATTTAAAGTGAGATATGTGTGACTCTTCCTTTCACTTGAACACTTAGAGGACATTGTAAGGTTACTGACTGTTCTAATTTCAATATTGTTGTCTCTCAAGGAAGCACAAGGAGGAGAGAGATGGTGGGAACAGCTGGTCGGTGGAGCAGTCAGAACACACACAACATTCATTGATTTTGTTTACCATCTTATATGGGCATGGTTTGTGGCACCCCAGCACAATTACAATAGTAACATTAAAGATCATTGGTCACAGATCAGCATAACAGATAATAATAATGAAAAAGTTCGACATATCGCCAGAATTACCAAAATGCGACACAGAGACACAAAG
This sequence comes from Tolypeutes matacus, assembly GCA_026826555.1. Classification (NCBI taxonomy): domain Eukaryota; kingdom Metazoa; phylum Chordata; class Mammalia; order Cingulata; family Chlamyphoridae; genus Tolypeutes; species Tolypeutes matacus. The sequence continues at coordinate 7,637,953 of JAKSZT010054457.1, forward strand.
TGAACATGTTGTTGGAGAAATGGTGCCGATAGACTTGCTCGATGCAGGGTTGCCATAAACTTTCAATTAAAAAACAATGCAATATCTGTAACATACAATAAATGAAGCACAGGGGTATTCCTGTATTTCTAGTTAAGGTGTAGCCAACTGAATTGGAATGGGTCTTAATCCTATCATAGAGAAGGCCACAGGGAGAAAGACACAGGGAAAAGCTGGAAGTCAACAGAACCAAGAAGGAGAAGATGCTGCCATGTGTACTGCCCTGTGACAGAAAGTCCAAGTACATGAGGATGAGGATTGGCAGCAGCCAGCTGCAGAATCCCACAGTTTTCAGGGAGAAAATCTTGCCATGCTTATACCTGAATATTGGACTCCTCTTAGTTTCAAATCCATGAGTCAATAATTGCAGCCCATTTTATGGTATTTATTTTAGCAGCCAGGAAACTAAGACAAACATAGATATAAATGTTCTCAAGAAAACTGAAGTGGTAAATTCTACTGAGGTTTAATTCCTGATGACAGCTAATTTTATGCATATATTTTCAAGGTCAATTTCTGACTTTTTAAAGGTAAAATTCACATAACAGAAAATTAGCCATTTTAACCATTTTTAAGTATATAATTCAGTGAGTTTTAGTAGTCCTTAAATAGGCTGTAGAGAGTCCACAAGGTCATAAATCTCTCCCTTCATCTTCAGATCTGTTTTCAAGTAGGGAGTATTCTTATTCATTGATAGAATGAAGAAAATGAATGTCAAAATGTTTGTGGCAGTTCCAGACTCAGCTAAAATCTGCTATCCTGCTATCCTTTGACATTGATGAGCTAGGGTAAGAAAGAGTTTTATAAAGATTGTTTAATTGTTCAAATCTCTTGATTCTAATCTGAAGAAAAGGTAAGCATTGAATAAAAAAGGATAATACTAAGGATGACTGCCAAATGAAATTGGACTGCCAAAAGCCACATGGATATCTCTACCGAAAAACAGAAATTTCTCCGGGAAATCTATGGTTTCATTTTTCTGGGTGTGTTGTGGAGGATTGGTATCAGAATATTCAAGCAAAGATCTGTGTTCCCTTCCAAAGCCCAAGAGCTTGACTACCTGAAAGTATTCTGCTGTCATTTGTTCTTCAGGGTGTGGTGGAGCAAGGATATTGGTAGATTACTGTAGTAGTGTAGAATAGAAATACTGTGGGTGTGAGCCAGACTGATGGCAATGGATTATAAGAATTGGACACTAATGAACTGGTGATTCATAGGCTAGGGAAGATGAGGAAGTGGAAAGAGGCTTCATGTTCATGGTTTGGTCCTCTGGGTGATTGGAGTTGCCAGTGCTGAGGTAGGAAACACTACAGAAGAGTGGATTTGAGGAGAAAGTGAAGTCTAATGTTGGTCATATTAGACTCTTGGTGCTCTTGAGTGATCCAAGTGGAGAACTTCAGTAAGCAGTTGGGAATTCTGATATTTATGAACGAGGTCTCAGGTAATGGTATAGAGTGGGAATTTTTAACATGTAGGTAAATAAAAGTTTTGGAGTATAGAGTTTTTGGGGTCAGAGAATGTGCCATGCACCTGATTCTTAACACATCTCAACTGTCTTCAATTGCCAAATGGTGTTACTTTGCTGATTGGGATAACAAAACTAATGTTGAATGCTATAGTTGAATGCATCTCTCTTTGTTCAGGAAATTATGCACACACACACTTTCTGGTTCACTCTTAAGACAATGATTTAGTTTCCTAGCTGCTAAAATGATACCATACAATAGGTTGGTTTAATAACAAGTATTTATTGGCTTATAGTTTAAGAGGCTAGAAGGCTTGCTTCATCCCAGGGTCTGTATCTTCTGGCAGGCAGCAATCTTTGGCTTTTCTGTCACTTGGCAATGCACATGGTGGTGTCTTCGCCTTTCTTTTCTGGATTCCATTGACTTCTATCTTCTGACTGCTTCCCTTGGCTCCTGTCTCCTTCTGACTCTCACTCTGCTTATAAAAGACTCTAGTGACCAGATAAAGCCCAACCTAATTCAGTTGGGTCATACCTTAACTGAATTAACATCTTGAAGAGATCTTATTTACAATGGGTCCACACCCACAGGGCCAGAGGTAGGTACCTGAATATACCTTTTGTAGGAGACATGATTCAGTCCCCAACAGAGATTAACAAGCCAAGAGTCTTTTTAACCTAGCAGTTTAAAAACTAAGCTAATTACCCAAATCTCTGGCTTTGAATTTCCACCATTTACAAGGTTACTGAGATGATGTGTGGCTGGCTGTAAGATGGATGATATTAGTGCTGTGAAGATGAAGTGAGTTAATGCATACCAAGTACTTAAAACAGTGTCTGCCCCTTGGTAAGAACAAAATTCATGTTAGCTATTACTATTATTGGTGCTGATTATTTCCTTAGTCTGTACTGTGATGCAGAAACTAGAAGCAATAGCTCTGTAATAAAGGACAGAAAACAATATATTACCCATGACACTATCTTCATATAAAAACAATTATCCCCATGTCAACTGCATCTTCTGAACCAAGAGACTTAAGGAATCTGTCTTTTCTCCTCTTGACAAGAAGTTTTCTGTCATTTACCTCTACCACTGCACTGAATTTGTTTTTTAAATTTTGATTTGATGTCTAAACCCACTGAAATAATTTCTATCTGAATTTTAGGTTATTCTGATGGCTCAGGAGCTTTATCTTGTTTTCTGGTCTCACACTGTACTTTCTCACTCTGCTTAACAGATTACTTTTTCCTACCAGCCCTATCAGAAATAGGTGATTCCCAGGATTTTGGCTTTCACCTTCTTTACTCTTCTCAGAGGACACCAGTGGTTCTTCATCCCATGGTTCCCAGACAGAAAGACTCCACCAGAAAGTTCAATGCAACTACACTGCAATGAACAGTGTGGGGTAGGGGCAGATCTAGGCCTGTCTCGGGCTTCATAGCAAAATCTTAGGGTTGGTATAAATTTAAAACTGTCATATGATATAGCCACTGCCCTTGGTAGCCTCATTCACACCAAGGCTGCAAGCTGTCAGATCTACATTTCTAATTTAGATCTTCCTGATCTCATATATGTCAGCTGGGCATCATATTCAATTATTCATGCATTCTGTTGACCTTTTATGATCTCTCACTAGAAGTGAGGTGAAGCCTAGAAACCATCTACGGTCTCCATGATCAGAGAACTGACAATCTAGAGAATAGCGAATGCTGTAAAAGTATATGGTTTGGGTTGTAAGGCAGTTTCATCCATCTGCCCCATGGGATCTAAGCCCCCCTCTCAATCAGAAGTAAAGTGGGCATCACCATCCCCAAATCCTCAAGATTGATGAGTGCACAAGCATAAGGGGGGAATGTAACTATGGACCAAAGTAGAATTATTATTCTATTAATGGAAGAACTTGTAACACTGATATAGTCTGTGGTCACCAGAGGCTTTGAGGGGAGGGAGAGGGAAGAATAGATGTAACATGGAGCATTGGGGGGACATTGGAATTGTTCTGCATGATATTGCAGTGACGGATACAGGCCATTATACATTTTGTCAAAACCTGTAAAATTGTGTAGTGCAAAGTGTAAACCATAATGTAAACTATAGACCACAGTTAGTAGCAATTCTTCATATGTTTTCATCAGTTGTAACAAATGTAGCACACTAATGAAAGTTGTTCATGTGGGAAAGTGTGGGAGGGGATGATGAGAGTGGGGTATATGGGAATCCCCTATATTTTCAATGTAACATTTATGTAATCTAAAAATCTTTAGATTTTTAAAGATTTAAAAATCTTTATTTTTAAAGCTTCTTTAAAAATAAAGGGAAAAAAAGTTTGTGGATTTCCTCCATGCAGACAACTGTCCACTTAATTTGGTTAAAATTCATATATTACCAAAGTGTATAATGAAAAGCAAATTATTCTCTCACCACAGACCACAGGCCTCATGACTCTCACTGCCATTCATAATGTTTCTTCTGAAGCATGCCAGACACATTCTATGCATACACAAAAACACAAGCATTGAAACTCTTGTTTTTTGCTTGTTTTTATACCCATGGGAGCATGCTATGAGCAGTGTTCTGCACTTTGTATTTTTCACTTAAATATATCTGGAGATTTTTTTCATATCCACCTATGTAGCTATCATATTTTTTAAGCATTCACTGCCATTTCAATCATGTCTAAATGAGAGAGAGAGAGATAATTTTTTGAATAACCAGTAGTGTAATTCTTTAATTTTGTAAAGTTTTAATTTTAGAATTGCAAAAGATTTGTGATTAATTCCCATGTTTACCCACAAAATAGACATGGCAAATATTATTTATAGGTAATTACAGATGAAGGGTGAGCAAAAATGAATGTTTTCTGATATTTGGAAAATAATAAAAAGATTAATTCCTGGGGTCAAAATATCCAACAAATTATAAACTAGGTTCATATATTGTCTAAGTATTGCTATGGGAATTCCTCATAGGCAATATCAACACCCATCTAAAATTTGGTTTGGATAAAAAGACTGATGATGTCACAAACACACCAAGAGAGTATAAAAACATTTACTATCCTGTAAAGAGTCTTGTTGGGGAGAGCTGGGTGACTCCCAAGCAGATCCAATTATGACATGACAGCAGAGAAAGGAGACTAGATTAAGGTATTACGGTAGTTAGGTGGTGAGAGTGGGGTGCAGATTCTTGTGCAGGCAGGACCTTGGGTGGTTTGATCTACCACCTGCACCAGAGAGGTAGCACCCAGATTTTCTTAGGAGCTTCCCAAGATAGAGGCAGAAGGGGAAGAGAAAGAGGTGAATTCTAGAAGCTTTTACTGATCAAACATTAAAATTGAGTCTTTATTACAAATCCTCTCCAAGAGTACAGGACAAAAATATAATGTACGAAAGTCTCCCAAGTAGTTCATCATTCATCTATGGCCATGCTGAATGTAAGAGATTTTGCAGTAGGTCCAACAGAGAAATATGGCACAATTTTTTTCCATAAACATACTGGTACATGTATACAAATGTGATCTATTCAAATTGTAAAATGAAAGCTCTCCCAACTCATAGTCCAGAAAAATTCCAATCTATCTGTGGTTCACTGAATCCAATGTATCATGTGTACTAGAGCACAGATGAGTTTTCCAGCATCTATTGCTTGGGGATGGTGATATCAGAGCATGTCTTCAGAAAGACTCTGTGTAAACACATATGGCCAACTCACCTGTGCCAATCACTTACTTCTACTTGCCAAAAATGTCTTCCAGCATAAAACTCCTCACAACCTCAGACAGCTGGGTAAAAGGTAAATGTTTTGGATTTATGAAGACATTTTGGTTTCTTCATTCCAAACATGATAGTTTTTCTATCTTCTGAGATGATAAGGTTTGGGAAGTCTCAGGATCTAGTGTCAAATCGACCTTAAATATGCTCATCATTTTTTGTAGGCAAAGATATTATGGAGGGAGACTAAAACTCTCTTTCCATAATCCATATGAAAAGACTGCTGGGGTTTTTAGGTTTTCATGCTTGTTATGGATACTTTCAATACCTGTCAGTAAATCCAGGTCTGCCTGTACAGATGCCTCTGTTATTTCACTTAACAGATTTCTCAGTGTGGCTATATGGTGTGAAATTTGGCTTTAGTTTTCAGTTAGTTTCAACATCCTTCAACAACCTTTCAACATCCTTCTGTTCACTTAGTATCCTCATAAAATTTACTTCCTGCTCCTTTCCTAAGAGACACTTAAGTTGTTCAAATTCAGAGATTAATTTCCTCTTCCACTTTTGCAATTTCCACTTTAATTCACATGATTTTAAGAGCTGCATTTCATGACCCTTCTCAGCACCCTCGATGATCTTCTTAAGGGATTCAAGGGAGCTTCTGAGCTTCTTCCTGTGACTAGCTGCAGCTTGCTCAAGGGGCATCAGGTGGTGATCCCGGTGGTCAGAGGAGACCCTGCACTGTGCACACAACAGCTCCAGGTCATTCTCACAGAACAGGGTCAGCTCAGCACATGACTGTGTTTCTCATACAGGGCTTTCTCTTCCTGGTGTTTCCTCTTGCTCCTCCTGTGGGCAAGCTGCTTCAAATGTTCAGTCATGTGGCCTAACTGGATGTTCCTCATGAAGTTCCCATCAGGGCAGTGGTGGAGGCAGACAGGACAGGGAAAGATGTCATTTAGATCTTCCCAGCACTGCTGGATGCAGGTGCCACAGAAATTGTGGCCAAAGTCAATGGTCACAAGGTCTCTCAGGTAATCCAGGCAGATGTGGCAGCTGTTCAGTAGTTGGAGGTCAGTCAAGGAGGCTGCAATGACCATTGTGTAGTGAGGGTTTGTCTGAGGAAACTCCTTTCAGAAAAGTCTCTTTCTCGAGAAACTGATGACCTCTCAGTGTTTTTTTTTTTTTTGTTTCCTGGAAGGCAGTATGTGGGATTCCCTGGTTCTTCAGGAAACTATAGCTGCTTAAACTTGTTTCTGCCTCTTTCTGTTCAGCTCTAGAAGCAGCTACTAGAGGGAGTTAAATTAGCACCTATCAATTGCTGATCTTCCTGGAACTTTCCCCAACTGTACTCAACAGTCAGCAAATTGAAATGTAGCTCTGTAATTTTCTTTGTCAGGAAAAAGCCACAACTCCAAGAAATTATGAAAGTTAATTGTGTAGGGATACAATTAGCAAAATCCAGACTGGGTGACTCTATAGCACAAATGGCCAGGATTCTTAACAAAATATAGTAAGGGGGAAAAAGTACAATACATATCAAATAGATAAAAATGTTCATCACAAAGTTTTACCTAATTTTTTTCCAAAGTCATAAATATGAACTTCTAACTTAAAAAATTAAATTTAACAGGATAGTGGATATCCAATAAAAAAATTAATCATTATAAATTGGATAATGATATGATTAAGCAAAATAAAAAGAGATACACAATACAATATTTATACATAAAATATGATGTCTAGGATTGGCTTCAAAATAATGAGTGGTGATTGGGAGCAGGGTTATTGATGGATGGGTTCATTGTGTCTATTATATTATTTTTTTACTATTGTAAATGATTAAAATTTCTTTAATAAAGACACCCTTTTTAAAAAAAGGATAAGCATTTTTTTGCAGTGTGCCCCCACTCAATTTCAGTCAAGCCAGTTTCTCATTCCCTTCTTTGAGCCTCTGAGTTCTTTTCAGTCTTCTTGTCTCTCTTCCCCCTCACAGTTACTCCAAACCTGCCTATGTTTGCCTTCTATTCCAATTCCATCACCCTCCCTATCTCTACTCCTCAAACCCAACAAAAATCTCCAAAATTGAGTTAAACTGGAATTGTGGAAAAACAAGCATAAACATTCAGTTCTGCATGCTTGCATGTTATATAGGTTGTTTTTTCCAGGCCTGATCTCATAATACCTTTTTTTTTTGGGGGGGGGGGGCTGGGTTTGGGTGGGTAGTGTAGACAGGTGGTTCCTGGATCTCTCACACTTTCAGCTTTCAGGTATACAGGGAAAGAAGGAAAACTCCCCTCACTAAAACATTTTAGTTTGGTGTCAGCATAAACACAAAACTAGATAAACCTCCAGGAACCTTTTTTATGAAACAATAGTAATTTGGTGTGGCACAAATTGCAAGAATTTTCAAATATTCTTTGCATTTCTCTGCCTTATTTTAGTCATTTAATTTTATATTTGATGATTATTTCTAACACTCTGAACAAAATCTGATAAAAGTTGGGTGAAATCACTTTGAAGGTTTTGAAACCCTTAAAATCCTGTGATTTTCAACAAAACAATTTCCACATAGATGATTACAGGTAGAAAGGGAATTGTGTATATGTGCATGTAAAACATCAGTATATATTTAATCATTGCTCTGTGAATTAATCATGCAAACTTATAAAACCTTGACTTGGAGTCCATTGTTTAAAAAAGAAAATGGAAAAGAAATGAGCTGGTGCTGGGCACATAGTAGATGCACTTAAGATCACCTCCTAGTTTTCATGCTTCCAGGTGAACAGTGGACACATGGAGATGTCGGGGTCATGTCCACAACCACAGATGGGGACACCCCACCTCGACTCCATTTCCTCCCCACATTATATCCTCCTCTGAACCAGCCTAAAGTATCCCCTTTACTGGCCAGACGGTTTCTTCAAAATTAACGAAACATGTGGTTTCCTCACTGAACTCCCCGCTCCCAGGTCACCCTGATTAGATCAGTTCCTCCTTTGCTATACATCATAGCCTGTTGTGAGGTGCCTTTGTCTGGTCCTCCCTATACCAGGCTGCTTGACCTCTCGGCTCTGGCTAGAGTCTCAGCCCTCTTTCTGAGGCCCTGCTTACCTGTGGCTCCTGGGGTGCTCACTGCCTATGCTTTGCTCCAGTGGTGACTGTGCACTTGTGTGGGGAGCTGCCTTTTATGTGAGTGAAGCTACCAGGACCACCCACCTGAGACTATCAGCAACTCCCTTCCATGCAGAAAAGAAGTGTCTTCCTCAGTACAGGTCAGAAGACACAACACAGCACAACTTCCAGGTGCTCTGTAATGGTTAGAATATAACTTGATTCAGGCTTATAAAGCTGTAGGAAGTTTCTTTCCTTTGTCCCATTGGACAGAATCAAGATGCAATCAGTGGCAGGGTGGCGTGGGGCTGAGGCACAGGGTCCACTCCCTGCACCCACGCCCGCCCCTGCCTCGTGGGTGACCTTGGTCAAGGCGTGCGATTTCTGAAGTTGGACGGACCCAGGTTCGAGTCCCAGGACTACCAGCTGCCTCACTCTGTGACCTTGGGTGTGGACAAGAGCAGTTTACTGTTACATTTTGCAGACAACACTTTTTCAAGCAACTACATCACAACAATCGGAGTGGATTTCAAGATTCGGACTGCGGAGATCAATGGGGAGAAAGTGAAGCTGCAGATCTGGGACACCGCTGGGCAGGAGTGCTTCCGCACCATCACCTCCATGTATTACCGAGGGACCCACGGAGTCATCGTGGTTTATGACGTCACCAGTGCTGATTCCTTTGTCAATGTCAAGCGGTGGCTTCATGAAATCAGTCAGAACTGCAATGACGTGTGCCGATTAGTGGACAACAAGAATGATGACTCTGAGCAGAAGGTGGTGGAGACAGAAGATGCCTACAAGTTCGCTGGGCAGATGGGGATCCAGTTGTTTGAGACCAATGCCAAGGAGAATGTCAATGTGGAGATGTTCAACTGCATCACAGGGCTGGTCCTCAGAGCAAAGAAAGAGCACTTAGCGAAACAGCAGCAGCAACAACAGAACGACGGGGTGAAGCTCACAAAGAATAGTAAACGCAAGAAACGCTGCTGTTAATGGCCTCCCAGCCCACTGTATTGACTGTGCTGTGGCCGCTCCCCAGCTCGAGGCCCGCGGGAGAGCTCCTCTGGAGACAGTCTCAGTCCCCTGCCTTATTTAAAGAATTCTCTCCACGTTTTTGGATCGGGAGGCACCATCAGCACTTCCTCCCCCTTCTCCCCTTGAGTGCCAGGAAGGTGTTGGACAAGCCTGCCCTCTCTCCTGGTGCCCCTCCTCCCTGGCCCAGGTGCCTGGACTGCGAGGATGCTGCTAGCCAAGCGGACTGATTAACCAGTGTCTGTACATAATGTATATTGCTGTAATCAGTTGCATTACCCTCATCCTGCTCTGGTTTCTGCCTCCTTAATTCCAACCTGCTGCAACAGACCGACACCCCCCACACCCCTGTCCTGGTCCCATCTCACTGCCAGAAGCTTCCTGAGGAGACGGGATCACATCCTGGCCATGTCTTTTGTCAACTTGGGCTGGTGGAGGGGGTCCCATGTTACTAATCTTGTTCCCTCAGGCTGTTGGCTCCAGGTCTCCCAGCTTCTCCCGGGCCTGTGTGGTCTCTGTTCCCTGCCCTGTTCACCATTCTGGCAGCTGGGAAACCAGGCCTTGAGTTAGGCCTGGGGCTGCCCACTGAGGCCCTTCCCTATGCCGGCCCAGCAGAGGACGGGAGTCCTGCCCTTTGGCCAACAGATTTCTTATCCTGCTTCTAGAATACTCTGGGCTACAAGCCCAGGGCAGCCTAGGTTCTACAAAAATGCTTAAATTCCAACAGAAAAGTAGGGTCGTTTTATTTTTGTGCAGGGATGGGCCTTGCAGGAAGGCTCTAGGAGCATTATTTTAACAGATAAAGAAAATGAAGCCAAATCAAATGATTTAAATTCCTCATACTTATTTTCTCTCCCTGAAGTTTGATTGGCATAGCAGCAAAAGTTGTTGCCTTCCCACTTAGGGTCCAGTGTTTCTAGAAAAAGTGATGGGCTTTTTGTCATTTTGTGTGGCTGTTCTCTTGCTAAGTCACCTGCCTTTCTGGGCTATTACTTGGTGGGAAAGAATGGGCCTCCCACCCTCGTCTGTATTGGCCCCAGCGTCTCCCATTGGAGTTCCTGGGCCTAGACTGTATTGCCAGCATCTGAGAACGTGGGCAGTGGTGCTGGGTGCTGCTGGACCGTGGAGGCCATACCTCTGGGCCTGGTACTGGCAGCCTCAGCTTGCTGAAAGACTCTTAAGTACAAAGAAGCACTAGGTGGGTGGGAGGGAGTGGCAGCCAGGCAGCGGCCAGCCAGCTGTGACTCGCCTGGTGCCCTGGAGGAAGAACAGGGCCCCCTGCCATGGTGACTGCTCCCTCCCCATCGGGACAGTTCACTCACCTTTCCTGTCAGAGGATCATGTAAACTGGGAATAATTTATTTCTCCACCATGATTTGTTTTATTAGATTTTCTTTCCTAGGTGATTTCCAGGCAAAGTCCTGATTGGACAATCACATCACTGCGGATTTTCCTTGTAAACCCTGTTGGATGGATTGTTAACCAATAAAAACTGGGGATTTCTTCTGGGAAAAAAAAGATGCAATTAGCCTCCAGGAAATGACAGGGTTTATATGACATTTCCCATCTACCTCTCTGATTTCATCTTCTGTACTTGGTGTGTTGCCACCTACTCCTCTAATACTGATATTCTAATTTAATTAGTGATCTGGTCTGATTCCTCTGGATACTTTGAAAAGTCCTCCCTTTACTTTTCTCTCCTTCCCCTGTTTAGATTGGAGATGGGAATTTTTGTAGGAGTTTAGAATGGAATTGGGTGTTCTGATGACTGGGCAGTACCGAGATGAGAATTTTGCTTTTGGGCAACCCAGACATGTAACTTAAATAAGTCCTTCTAGTGATACTGAGATTTTGTGAAATCCTCTATAAATCATCCATGGCACATGGTTGTGACCATACCTGAATTTCCACCCTCACGGTTGATCTTTCTCAGGACCTTTATATTAATATATATATACACATCTATTTGACCTCCCATTCATTGATTGCTCATTCATTTGTATATTCTTTTGACAAATTTGTTGTATGTTGGCTCTGTGTGCATATTGACCAGGTGCCTGGAATACCAAAACAGCTCCCACCAACAGGAGCTCCAGTGCAGAGGAAAGAGCTGAGCAACAGAATGAAGGGTTTGGCCTCCTCTTCATGTGGATGCCATCTACTGAGATCAGAGTACAAGGATTTTCATTTAATTAGACATACAAATGGCTGCACTCCAGAACAATCTGTTGTAAATATTTCTAAAAAGTAAAATGATATGCTATATATGATAGAAAATTCTCACAGCTACTTCCATCCTGTATTTGCCCTTTTAGAGGAAATTGCTGTTAACGACTTCTTGTTGAATTTTCCTAAATAGAGTGTGCATATGAAAACATTGATGTCAGTAGGCGTATATGTATAGAACAGTTCCTTAGCTTATCTCCAAACCTGTGCAACCTACTTAGTCTGCACTGCCTATTTTTCACTATCAGCACATATACTTCATTCTATTTTAAAACATGTTACCTACTTTAAGCAAAAGCCTGGATGAAAACTATTATAAATACGATAGCTGTTTTCTGAAGAACCTGTAGGTTATCTGCTTTTCCAGATTATTATGTCTCTCCAATGTATTTGGCCCTTTAGATTGTTATCTCAGAATTGCTATGATTCACTAGTTTTTGGCCATGGTATATGCACTGTTTCTAGTGCTTCACCTAAATATCCAATTAAATCTACACAGAAGGCCCATCAGATAGTGACTATTTACCTCCCATTTATTGGAAGTGAGCTCTAAAATCAGCAACTTGTTTAAGACCAGAGCATCCTTATGTTACTTGTCCATCTTCCCACATTATTTCCTATATTCCCCTATATTGCCATCAGAACACTTAGAGAACTGTAATTGTATTATGAACTGACTTGGCAACTCCATATTTCAGATTACACCCAGATAAATATTGTAAATCCAGAAACCTGGGGATTTATAAGAAGGCATTTATACCAGCTGTATTTGCTATAGAAATGCTAGAAACAGGACAATTCCATGGATAATGGAATGTGCTTGGGAGTTTGACATGGTTAGACCTGTATTTAGAGAGTAGCTCAAAAAAAGACAACATATGTGACCACTGAAAATTTAACTAATTTCTCCAATCCTCAATCCAGTTTCTATTTAATAAAGAATTGCCAGACTCCTCGACATGTTTCAGTGAAATTAGAATATGTATTTCAAGCACACATGCCAGTGACTGAACAAAATAAATAGTATACAAATGATATTAATAATTGCTTAGTGACCAACAATAAGAAAATGGTAAGAAAATTACCTGCTCATAAACTTCAGAGTAAAGAGAGACATTAAAAATTATCTAGCCCCAAACCTTACATGCATTGAATTTTATATTATACTCTAAATCTAAGCTGATGCAGTGACAAGAATATAGGCTTTCATTTACCTGGTGTAGCAGTTTGGCATTATTTATGAATTCCAAAAATAGATATTGGACTATGTTTGTGAGCTGGTCTTTTCCTTTGGGCATATTAGATTATATTGGATTCAGAGGTTTCGCTTTTACTTTATTAAATAATGATTGAAGCTTTGATTGGGCCACATCAGTAGAATGTTGAGTCCCTGCCCCCTTGGTGGGCGGGGCTCACAGAGAAACTGCACTGTAGAGAAGGGAGGTTGGAGTTTTTGAGCTGGAGCCCCAGGAAGTAAGCACACAGAGGAGCTTAGTCATGAGGAAGGAGAGACGAGCCATTCGCTCGTCTACAGCTGGCCTTATGGAAAGAACAAAGCAGCTGAGACTGGAGAGAATTGAGCCCTGGGGAGAGAGACAAAGCTTAGAAAGCCTGACCATGGAACCTTAAGAGGAAGAGGACAGCTGAACATTCCAGCCATCTTCAACACGTGGCAATAGACTGGGGAGGGAAGCAACTTATGCTTTATGGCCTGGTAACTGTAAATTTCTACCCCAAATAAATACCCTTTATAAAAACCGACTGATTTCTGGTATTTTGCATCAGCATCCCCTTGGCTAGCTAATATACCTGGGTTAAAATTATTCTGAAGTGTAACTTCAACAATTCTGTGACTTGGGCAGTGGAGAGAGGACACCAGGAAGGGAAAAGGACTTGTACTTAAGTTTAAAATATTCCTTCATAAGGTTTATTTTATAAAACCATGCATACAACCTTGATGTTGCCTAATCCAACTCTTCTTTCCCATATCCCTCATCTGCCTTAGATTAAACTCTTCTATGAATTTGAGGTGTTCTCCGTAAGCCTTTTACCTACATTACCTGAAGTTTGAAAATAAGAAAGATGGAAAGTTAAGAAACTAGTTGAAGGTATATTTCAATTTTAATTTTTTAAATAATATACCCTGCTTCACTAATCATTTGTTATAGCTTACAGGAATACAATTAAAGTGAAAAATGTAAGGAAAGCATTTTGGGATTTTAAGATTTTCCTCAAAGTAGGCAGAGAACATAATCTCAGCTTGAATTTAAGGGAAACCAACCAGGAATTGGAGATTTGAGGACTTTTAGGGAAAGTTAGTTCAAACATAGTGATATAAAGTCAAACAAAATAAGGTTCCAAATGCTCATTTTCTGAAGGTGGGGCACTGATTCATTGCAGTAGGTGATATGGCATAGAGGTTCAGAGTCCAAACTCTGGCTCTAGGCTGCTTCAACCACTTATTAGCATGGTGACCTTGGGACATTCATCTCACTTTCTTTACCACAGTTTTTTAAATTTAAGATGTAGATTAAAATAGCATCTATCTCACAGAAGTTGAGCTGAGACTCAAATGAATTAAAGCAGCATTTTACACATAGTGCTATCTATTTTTATTATCCCTGAATATCAACAGCGATACTTCACAGTGATATCTCCTGGGACTGTGTGGATATTTCAGGCATATTACATTATTTTTATGGTATACTGCCATTTATTCCTTTTCTATTTAAATATAAGATATTTAGATAGATATAGATATTTAAAGTAGCATAGATAAAGAAACTCTCATAGTATATTAAGTGAGTTTTCCAGACGTTAGAAAAAGTCAGAGAAGAGCTCATGAGGCAGGCGCTTAGTTTTCAACCCAGCTAGTTCCTTCAAACCACAGTGGTGGTTTTTACCATTATGCAGTGGAGCATTAGTTGAGAAGTGACTACACTGAAGTTCCAAACATCCCCTGTCCATATGCCTAGGATCAAGGAATGTATTTCACCCCTATCCCCACTCTCTTACCAGCTATGAGAATCTTGAACTTGAAGAGATCAGTCCTCCCCAAATTAATATATGCTTTTGAAAATATATAAAGTACATTTTCATTTTATTTTATTTTATTTTTTAGGCGGTACCAGGGATTGAACCCAAGACCTCCTACATGGGAACCAGGTACTTAACCACTGAGCTACACCTGCTCCCAGTATATGCTTTTTTTTTTTTTTTTTTTTTTTTTAGGTACCTGGGCCTGGGATTGAATCCAGGACCTCATATATAGGAAGCTGGCCCTCAACCACTGAGCTACACAGGTTTCCCCAAGTTGGTTTTTTGTTTGCTTTTTTTTTTTTTTGGAGGTAGCAGGCATCAAACATGGGACCTCGTACATGGGAAGCAGGAGCTCAACCACTTGAGCTACATTCACACCCCCAATATATACTTTAATGCATTTCCAATCAGATGTTTTCAAGGACTCTGATGAACTGATAAGTAATTATCCAGGAAGAGTCAAGACCATTCTAAACACATAGAATATAGACAGAAGGTGGACACTCTCTAATAAATATCCAGATTGATTATAAAATCTTATTTGTCAATGAATACACAAATAGATTACTGAGACAAAATACAGAGCCCAGAGACCACATCAGTGCTTACTTGTAAGTACTCACTGTTTACACATCCAAACCTCCCAATTTCAAAGTATTCAAACTTTGTAATTGCATTTTAAAAAATCTCATTTTACTCAAAAAAGCGCATCTCTTTTTAAAAAGAGAGCTAAACATACTAGATTAAAACACAATACAGACGGGAAGTCACCTGTAATTCCCACGCAATGTCAACACCTCCCCAGTCCAACCCCAACACATACACAGAAAAAGTTTCATTGTTCACAATTTTAAAATTAAGTCCTAAGAGACTCCGAGAAGTAGAAATTGTATTTGGTTACCTAATGTGTTTGAAACCACAGAATTGGTAATTGGTATAATCTATACTGTTATACATGAAGTTATTTTGCCCCTTCTCTGCATTCTCAGATTTCTTATACCCTTTTCTGTACTCAATCAAAGCACATATGGAACTCAATATTTAACACTTTTTGTCTGGTAATTCTAGATTTGGTGAAATATTCCAGTATATTGTCAAAAAGGGAAAAAATGACAAATATGAGCATATTTATGCCAGCCCTAGATTATTGGTTAAAAGGGAGTAGAAACATTCTGAATAGAAAAAGGTAATGGAGTGAGCTTGGGTTGCAGTGGCAAGTGGATCTACACATAGAGCTCAGCTCTGCCCCTTTCTGGCTATGTGCCCTGGAGAAGACAGGCTACACACTGGGAGAAAAAAATTACTACAACTATAATATACTAATACAGAATAGTAATATCCAGAATACATAATTAAATTCTATACTTAATTAAACAATGAATAACACAAAGAAAATGAACAAAATGCAAGGAAAGGAAAATTCACAGAAGAGGGAACACGTCAATAAAAATATGAAATTTGAAGAAACAAAAATTAACTGCAAATTAAAATACCAATGAGGTAGTATTTCAGTCAATAAGCTTATCAGTGGACTCTATTTTGGAATCTGTGCTCCTGAGGGTGACAGAAATGGACTCAAATAAGTCCTCCCTGCACATGGTTCATGAGTTCTTTCTATTCAAACCTATATGTGATGCTGAAGTTTTTAGGTATACTTCCAGAGACTGAAGCCTCTGGCCTACCTATGTGCCAGGTGTGCGTGGAGTCTCGGTGGAGCTGCAACTCCTACCCTACAGCTCAGTGGACTCATCCAAGTCACCTGGCGAGGAGACAATGATGGGCAATGGCCATCCGAGGGAATGGAGAGGGCCTGCATCTGCAGGCAGGATCATCCCACCCACCATATCCATGAGATATAAGCCCTCTCTCACTTGGAGGTGGAGTGGACATCACCATCCCAGTCCCCTTAGGATTGGGGGAAGAACTATGGACTAGAGTGGACTTGATGGTATTCTGTTGTACACATATGGTGATTGTAGCAATGGAAGAAATTATAACAGTGAGGTGGAGGGACACTTTCGGGGCAGGGAGGGGATGTGCAGTTGAAATACAGGGGCTTTTTCGGGATTTGGAGGTTGTCGTGAGTGTCGTTGCGGCAACGGATGTAGGCCATTTTAAATCAGCACACACCATTCAGAACTGTGTGGGAGAGAGTGTGGTCTACCATGTGAACTGTGGTCTATGGTTGATGGCAAGACCCCAGCATGTGTAAGTCCACTGAGGGTGATGGGCCACACTTGTGGGAGATGTTTGTGTGGGATGTGGTGGGAGCTGTGGGAGGTGGGGAACATGGGAATCCCGATAAGTTCTGTGTAATATTTTAGGTAATCTAAGCACCTCTTAAAATATATATATATAAAACATTTTTGTAAGCAAATGCACATATATGCATATCTATTTATATATCATTTTACAAATATTGGTATGTATTGTGAAAATTTTGATTTTTACCCACAATAAAAAATAAATAAATAAAAAAAAATAAGCTGATGAAAATTAAGAAAGCTGGTCTTGGTCAAGAGAGGATGCCATAGGAACCCTCTTGGCTGCTAATAAGAGTAAACTGGTAATCCTTATAGAGAACAAGTTGTTTGTATCTGCTAAGTTTTTTTTATGTTCATACTGACTCAGCCACTAAAGGCTAGAGAAATTTTGCATACCTACACAAAATGACTTGTCCTAGAAAATTCATAACAGCAGGGATATAATAGGAAAAGAGAGAAAGAAATGAAGGAAGGAAGGAAGGAAATAGGGAAGGAAGGAAGGAAAACAACTAAAATATCCATCAACAGATAAGAGAATAGACAAACTGTGGCACATTTAAAGATGAATCATATATAAAATGCTGAATAAAAAGTATGTTGCCAAAAATACGTATAGTGTTTAAAACTTTAATATACTAGTGCCTACGTGTGAGTATCATAGAGTGGGTAGTGTGTAGGAATGTACACAACAAAGTTCTGATGGTAATTCCTAGAATGGGAAGATGGAGACGTTAAAAAGAATATATAGGAAGATTCAATTACTTTGGTTATTCTTATGTTCTTAAAAATTGGGTGTGAAAATGTCAGTGTTGCTTTTGTCATTCTTTGTACCTTGTGTATATTTGAAAAGTTTCAGTATGCATTAATAAAATAAATAAATGCTAGTATGGGCATAGAAAAAAATCTGTAAGAATAAACTTTAAAATTAACAATGACACTTTCTCTGTGTATGTGTTGGTGTTGGACTGGAGATGTATTGACATTGCAGTGGTGTGGGAAAATGGCCTGAAGTTGCAATGCCCCCCTGAAGCAAACAAAGCCTCCTTGATGATAATTAGAAACATTCCAGCTTTGTGCAGCATGTTCTGGGCGGATGCAATGTCTGAAGAACTCACTATGTTGCAAAAAGATAAGCAGACTTTCCCTGCATTATGTTTCTCCTTTTGCAGACTCACAATAAATACGGTGGTGAAACCAGAATCTGGGCTCTCAGTCCTTTAGACTGTCAGCCCCCTGGTCCCCAACTTTTTTCTCTATCTATGTGTCTGTCTTTTTTTTAAGGTCTGCAGTGCCTTCCTTTCTGACCATTCATTGTTGAGCTGGACTCGTCAAGTGGCGCTCGCACAGGGACAGATTGGAAGAAGGCTGGATATCAGCGTCGCTTCAAGCGAAATCACCAATTGAAAGTGGGGGAACACCACAGAGCCCCCGAGAGCATGAAGAGAATTGGCCACTCGAGTCCCCAGTGAGGTAGGAACAATTCTCGAGCATAATTCAAGGTTAAGTATGGGAAACAGAGACAGTATGGCAAGTACTGTCCTTATGTTTGTCTACTAAATCAGCTTCTTAAAGCTGAAAGTGCTAGAGCTAGTAAAGTTTGTCTTTTAGAGGTCTTACAAGTTATTGAGAAATACGGCACTTGGTTTCCTGCATTGGGTAGTTTAGAATTAGAAGATTGGGAAAAAGTAGGAAGAGAATTAAAGAAATTCCATGTTCAGAGGGTACAGACCCCGATTACTATTTGGCCTTCCTGGTCTATTGTTAAATCAGTACTGGAACCTTTACAAACAGAAGATGAAGGGGAAAAAGATGAGGAGAAAGAGAAATTTGCAGATACTCCCCTAAAGATTTTCTTAAAGACACTGTCCCTGAAAGCATTCTCCCTTACTGCCCACGGTGCCCTAAGGAAAAGCATTGGATAAAGAAATGTAGATCTAAATTTGATAAAGATGAGAATCCACCTCCTGGAAATGGGCAACGGGGCACTCCTTCCAGTGTCCCAAAATCTTTCCGGAGGGCTTTGTTCAATTATACCCAATCTGAACAAAGTCACTTGGCTCCGCCCCCACAGCTTTCAGATCCTTGGCAAACTTATGTACCTCTGTTGAACCCTAAATTAGCCTATTCATAGGCCTTTATGACAACCAGAGTAACGTAGAGAAGAAAATTTTCCACTGTCCCGTAAGTGTCCTATCTGAAAAGCACACAACCTCCCCTCCCTTGAATAATCTTGCAAGAACGTATCAACCCTGCAGCTGTGCCCCAGACTATCAGGACATTCTGTGCAAACGCTAGCTAACTGCCAAAATCCGCTTCTGTACATCCTGCTTGCTTGCAAACTGCGTCTGCAACCCCCTATAAAAGGGAGCCATTTTAGAACCTCGGGGCTGCAGTTCTCTCCTGCGTGAGAGGTGCTGCAGACACCCGCGGGCTTAGCTCAATAAACTTCATAAAAGTGGTTAAAGTCTGAGTGTGGTCGATCTCCACACTCAACACCTCCACCTAGGAAAGTGCCAACCTGGACTTTGCCACTACCAAAAAATTAATACTTAAGAAACAAAATAAACTCTATCTAGCCAATTCAGGTGTGAAAGGATCTATTCCAGAAGATTTAGTGAGATTAATATTGGGAAGATCTAGCATTAGTTGCAGAGGTATCACTATTCTGCCAAAGAGTTAACTAAGATTAGGAAAACATTCCAGCAGCAACTTTGTAAACCTCCTACTGCCTACATAATGATAAGGCTGTAGGATGATGGAGGCTAATAGAATTAAACCACTAGAAGAGTAGGAAATCTTGGCAACACAGTTTCCAGAAAAATTCTCAAAAGCAGTGAAATCAAAGATGTATGTTTCTATTGATGTGTTGTAACTCACATCAATATATCAACAATAACAACAAATAACAAAGAGAAAAAATTATGGGTCAAATTAGCAAGCTTTATATTTCTACTGATGTGTTGGCCATCAAAATAATCTGAGTCTAGATATTGAACAACTACAAGCAGATGTAAATAGTGTACAACATGCTCAATTATCTATGCTTTCCACTTCCTCCACTGTGTCTAAGATTGTTAAAGGTCTGCAAGATTTAAACTCAATTCCCTGGATCAAGAATTGGGGAGGGGGTTTAGTAGGAGGAATCTTAATGTTATGTATATGCTTAATGTGTTTTTGTATAGTCCTTAGATGCGTGCAGCAAAGCTTCCAAGGAATAATGCAACAAGAAGTCACCAAATCAACTTTTATTGCTCTGCAGAAACACAAACGGGGAAATGTGGGGAAGCTACTGAGGGTTGGAATGCCCTGAAGTAAAAAAGGGTGCTTTTTGTTGGAATAATCATGCTTATTGTTTTATTATTTATCTTTAGGTATCAAGCCCTTTCTCAAAATTCATTACTTTGGTCGTTGCCTTATCTCTCTCCCACCTAAAATAAACTTTTAATACTGTATTCTGGGGATATCCTGCACATGTCCCATCTTTGGGATTTCTTGTATAAGTCTTCTGGGTGCTGGCAAACCTGGGTTTTCTGAAACTTGTAACCTGAGCTGGGGCCCCACCAGCAAATGTGGGAATCCTTAGGCACGTGCTAGGCATGGAAGCCATGAAACACTGGCAGTCTCACATCACTCTGTTTGGCCCTGGAGAATGGCTGGTTAGCCAGAGACTGGTAAGATTCCAGGAACACACTAAGTCAAAGGGGGCCCTCACCCCTCCCAAGGGAGATTAACTGCCCCAGTGGCTACTTTGTTTCTCATGTGCAGCCCAGTTCAGAATCTAGGTAAGGGTCAGCAACTTAGTCTTATCACAATCAATCATCAAATTACAAAACAGACATTTAAAGCTGTGTCAGGATACCTTTCTTTTTCCTTTTTAAACAAAGGGGGAAATGTGGGAAAATGGCCTGAAGTTGCAATGCCTCCCTGAAGTAAACAAAGAGAACTTGATGCTGATTAGAAACATTCCAGCTTTGTGCAGCATGTTGTGGGTGGATAGAACAGCATCAACTAAAGAACTCACTATGTTGCAAAGAGATAAGCAGACTTTGCCTGTGTTATGTTTCTCCTTTTGCACCAATAAATACGGTGGTGAAACCAGAATCCTTGAGACTGTCAGTGCCCTGGTCCCCATCTTTTTTCTCTATGTATCTGTCTTTTCTTTAAGGTCTGCGGTGTCTTCCTTTCTGACTGTTCATTGTTGAGCTGGACTCAACAGAGTGGAAATTACGAGTGACTTCCCGTCTGTGTTGTGTAATCTAGTATGTTTATCTCTCTTTTTAAAAAGGGATGCTTATTTTTGTTTTTTAGTAAGTAAAACAAGAGACTCTTAAAAATGCAATTACAAAGTATGAATACATATTGGTAATAATATTTATAGTCTTGGCATAGTGAAGAACCTTTTTAGTATGACAGAAAAGAAGTAAAAGTGGAATATGCTAACAGATTCTGGGCTCATTTGCATAACTTTAAAAGACTTCTTTCTGACAAAGTGTTCCATGGACAAGACAGACAAAGTACAAAAGGGAACTTCCAGTTTCAAGTCTGATATGCAAAGAGCTTGGAAGTCATTATTCCCCTCCTTGCAACAAAGAAAAGACTGAAGAACAGAAAATCAACAACTTTTCTTAGAGATATCAGAGAATTGAGGTCACCCCCCACCCCCAAAACAGGAGAGATAGGTAGATACAGAGAATGACAGTTGTGAATTTTTAGTTTCAGGGCTGACCATGGAAAAAGGCAGAACCACTAGATGGCAGTAACACACAGCAAACTTTGTGGGTGGCAACTAGGTTTGTGTAAGCCCTTCACAAGGAGACTTGCAGACACAAAGGAGAGCGCTACTACCCAGAAGTGGAAGGGAAATTTCTACTAGAGAGGGGAATCAGAGAGGGAGCCTACCTGTCTAGGTGATATCGTTAAGCAGCATGATGGAGAGTCTGTGGATCAGCCCTGGCTTTGACTTATCTGTGGCTAGCAGATGTTGGGTGTAGTTTCACAGGGTATGCAAAACTGGCAGGCTCTACATGACTAAACACATGCTTATTTGGGCTATATTTAAAACAATTGTACATGTAAGAATTTGAGATTGGTGCCAGTAGTCTTTTGAGCTAAAGGGCTTAACTTTGTGTGAGGAAATAAACATCACTGGGGCCATTCTTGCCTGGTTAACATAACAGTCCACCCCCTGGCCCCACATTGTTTTATAATTAAGTTGTACGTTATTTTGTAATGCCTTAGTTTGTAACCAGTGATAATGCATCCTAAAAACCCAGTATCTAGGATTTTAAAGCTCATTTGCAGCCAATCTGCCCCGTTAGTGAGGGAACCCAGTAGAATAGATCACAAATGCACATAAATTTGATTTTTTCAATCTGTTTACTCAATAGAGTAACACTGTGGACCCTTTGTTGTGTATCTCTGGCTATCTGTAAAACATGATGAGTCTTATCTATCCACATGCACCATGTGAGCTTATCTTTCCTTCAGCAGGCTAAGTGGTTATCTGTCATCATATTCCCTAAAGTAAAAGGGGATTCAATCAAGAGTCCCAGTGTGGAGCTGTTTGTTTAATTTGTGTGGATAATTCCTGGAACATGGCTATCTGTGTTTCTTTTAATTGTTGCATGGTATCTTACGTATTTGTTATTCCTACTAGCCCCTAAATTAGTGATTCTGTGGTGGTGGTTTGTACCAGAGAGACTATTAGGAGAGTTATCGTGTGTTTGTGGGGACAAGGACTTAGAGTTCATTGCCAAATAAAAATCTATTGGAATTTTGAGCCAAGTATAGGAAATATTGTCCAGGGTAGGCAGAGAGAAGTTTTGTGATATGGGAAGCCATTTAATTTCCCTACATGCCCACCAGGCTCCCTCTGCTGCCTGTATTCCCTGTGCTCCTATGAAGGTAGGCTTAGTGCAATTGTGTGGCTTAGTGCAATTCTAGTTGGTAAGTGGAGTTATCTGCTTTGCATACAGCACCAGAGTCAAATAAATCAGTTATGGACTTAGCCCCAATTGTCCACATATTTGCTTGAGATTAGCTGTAGTGTTTTGGAGCTGTATGTACCCCAGAAAAACATGTTTTTAAACTTAATCCATTCCTGTGGGTGTGAACCCAATTTAAATCCGGCTTCATTTAAGACCTTTAATCTGTCTCTGGGGAGAAAGCATCACCTTGATGATGCCTTTATTTTGCCTTTTTTCATAACCTCAAAGCCATGAGCTATTAAATTCCCATTGTTTAAGCCAACCCTTTGCATGGTATTTGCTTTGAGCAGCCGAGGAAACTGAAACTTTAGTCTATGGATATCATTGTTAGATGTTAATGTTTAGAGAATAGGCTAAATTATAAATGAGGTTTAGTGGGGAGGTTGGCCAAGGAGAGGTGTTACGCTATGTGTACTAAAATCAGGTTGGGAGAAACAAGCCCAGCATGAGGTTAGATTTGCAATCTTATATATTTTTGTGGCTAAGGCTACATATAGGTTTGGTTTTGTGGGCAATTGTATGTTCTTCCTTGTTTGGAGTGAAGTGCATTAGTGGTTGACTTTCCTGACAATTTCCCTTCCTTTCTGGCCATTTTTTCTAATCTCTATCCCTAGATCCTCCTAATCTCCTCTAATTAAAAAAATGTACCAGAACTAGTGGTATCAGATTTAGCAACAACATTACAAGATACCCAAATAAATGTGAAATATTGTATAGGACATACTTATCCTAGCAAATTATTCATTGTTAATCTGAAATTCAAATTGAAGAGGGAATCCTGCACTTTATCTTACAACCCTAACCAGGACTCACTTCATGGATCTCTTCTCTATTTTATTTACACCACTCATTATGTACTCTCTTTTAAAGTCAATGTTTTAAATAAAATTTGTATGTTAATAACTCCCAGATTCTGCCTATAGCGTGAACCTCTTCACCAAACCCTAGATCCACATATCCAACCACTACTTGATCTCTGCATGGCAATGCAATGGTGACGTCACCCCTTTCTCTTTCAGGTTCTGTTGACTTCTAGCATCTTCCTCCTCAACATGCCTTTCTCTTCATGAAGGCTCCAGTAATAAGATTAAGACCCATCCTGATAAAGGCCATCTTCAAAAATAACATCTTCATAAGTTTCTGTTTATAGTGGTTTCACACAAGCAGGAATGGATTAAGAACATGTTTCTTTCTGGGATACATAATTCAACCTACCATACCTTGCTTCAGCCATTTCTCTATTTTCCATTTATTTTCAGCAAAGTAGCCAATATTCTTAGTAAAATATAGATTTTATCATATTCTTCTTCTCTCTCAAACCCTCCAGCGCCTTCCCATTTTACTCAGTAAAATAGCCTGAATCATTTCTATGACTACAGGGCAGGCCATGAGCTGTACCCCACTTCCCACTTGTCTGATCTCACCTCCAAATTACTCTGCCTCTGGTTGTCTCAGCTTCAGACAGGCCTCCTTGCCATTCCCTGAACGCTCTCCATGCATTCTTATTAAAACCTTAATTCACTGGACAAATGCTTAGATTCTTCCATACTGGGACAAAATGATTTAGTTGGTAGTGCCTGGCCTATACTCCGGAGCAGCTCATACTAACAACCCCCGGGTTAGCAAAGTTCTCTTGCACCTAGTACTGGTACAGGAGCCAACACGTAGATGTCAGGGTCACGTCCAAAACTACGGATGGAGCAACCTTTATCCGGTTTTCCTAGTCCTTCGCCCTCCTGTAGAACCTCTGAAAGTTTCTAACCACCCTGCCAGCCAGATCGTTTTTCATAAAATAAATCTAACCAACACACCTCCTAAAACACTTCACTTCCTCCCTGATCCCTCTTAATGCGTCGCTTCCCCCATCACGCGCTATCACGGCTCCATGAACTCTTACTTCCTAGAATCCACCCAACTGTAATTAGACACTTCAGTCTTTTAGTCTTTGGATAAAATCCGGGTCCCAGCGGCTGCAAGGTCCCAGGGCTGACCGTGCGCTCTGGACCTTCTCCCTCATTCGGATTCTGAGCGGAGCGACCCGGGAGAAATCGCAGCCCCTGCTGGTGAGCGCGACCAATGCAGTTTTTGTTGTTTGTATTTGCAGCCACGACAGAACTAGGGACTGCGATGGGCTGGGGTCGGCTTTTCTGGTATTCCAGGTGACTCTGAGCACCGCCCCCAGCACCCCGCTGGGTCACCCCATCCCAGCTGCGACCCTCGCTGGGTCACCCCATCCCAGCTGCGGCCGCCGCGGTCGGCCCAGCTCAGGTCGGTCCGAGGCTCCAGCCCCTTTCTGAATCCTCCCTCACCTGTGGCCCGCAGCTGCTCACCTGCAGATGCTCCACTGGGCTCCTGGCTCTGTGCTAGGTAGGAGAGGCCCTTATATCTTCAGGGAGTGGGCGGTGTTGCAGGAACCACCCATTCGGGGCAGAAGGCTCCTCCTTCAGATGGGGAGCAGACCAGGTCAGGAGATAGAACACCCAAATTGTCAGTTCACTAAGACGAGAACATGGCCTGGTTCATGCTTAAAACCCTGTAGAGAGTTCCCTTTCCTGGGGTCTTTTTTTTTTTTTTTTTAAGGATCAGGGCAGGGTGAAGGCCATAGTCCCACAAGGTAAGGAAGGTGTAGAAGCAAACTTTTATAGGGAAAGCACATAGAAATTTTGGATTTGGGAAAGCAAGGGGTATAATTTTAAAAAACATCTGATGTGTTGAGACTTCCTCTGTAATCTTAGACACTCCCGGCTCCCAGCTACCACTGTAAGTGGTAACAGCTGCTGAATATTGACCTTCAGCCTGAGCTTTGCAGTGATCTTATTTATTTATCCAGTCACATCTTTGACAACTCATTAGTTTAGTTCTATACTCACCAAACTTTAAGTGCTCACTTAATAAACTAGGTATTAGAAGCTTGAAACACCAACATGACAGCCACAATTTCTGAAAGCAGGCAGCGGACAGGCTAGGGAGAAGAGACATCAAGAACACAATGCAGATTTTGTCCTGTTTCAAAGGGGATGATGATCTTTTCAAGAGAGAGGATACAGTTTTTTTTTTTAATCAGGAACATAAATGCCTGCCTTCATGGCCAGGACCACTGTATCATTTAGAACTATCTGCTGCAAAACTTTTGAAAAATAAAAATGACATTTATGGTTGTAAAACACAAAGGTAGAATAGTAATAATGCACTGATCTCTAGTTGCCACTGCAGGACATGTCCAAACTCATAGAGCTATATCTTTAATAGTTCTTGGTATACCCTGGAAGTAGTCTGTGTACATATGGTATATGTTCATATCCTCTTTTTAAATAAAAGTACAATTGTTTTTCCACAACATACTTCTCTCAAATTTGTTCACTTAACATCACTTAACATAAGGTCTTAGGAATTTTTCTATGTCAGGGCAAATATTTCACTTTTTGGGTCAACTTTGAGCAAAAACAAAATGGAAAATATCATATGAGTGTTTTTGAAAAACCAATAGGATCGCCTTTGCAACATTTTGTTATCCTCTCATTTAAAAATAAAAGATACAATTTATTGAGTACTTTACATTATAGACCCTGTGCCACAGGCTTTGCTCAGACATCCAATTGTATCTGCATGAGAATAGTGTATGTAGAAAGGGAGGCACCTTATCCAGGGCTATAAGTTTGGAAAGTCACTTAGCTGTGCTGCCACAACACCCTATCACTTTCAAAATACTTTCACTAATCTCTAAATTTTTACTCCTTGACATGGTAATACCAGATTTGAGATACCCTCCATAAAGTGAAATAGTCAAAGAGGAGGAAAAGAGTGATTTATTAGAAGATCTCCATGCAAGCACATGCTACCATGTGCCATGCCATGTTGCAGAGAAGCCAAGTATTACCAGCAGCCTTGATGATGTCTTGATTTGGACATTCTCACCACCTCAAATGGTAAGCTAACAAACTCCCATTTTTAATGATATCTGTTTTGAGCAGTCTAGGAAACTAAAAACACCATCCTATTATAAATACCTGGCATGGTGTGGTGTATTTGTTACACCTGATGAAAGCTCATTTTCATAATTGTACTATTAACTCTAGTTCATGGTAAAACTTAGGGTTCATTGTGTTGTACAGTTTTATGGATTTTCTTTTTTAAATTTTTACTCTATTACCACATATACACCCTAGCATTTCTCCCTTTCAACCACTATATATATATAATTTCAGTGCTTTTAATTTTGTTCACATGTTGTACTATCATCACTATCATCAATTACCAAAACATTTCCATTCTTCCAAATGGAAATTCTGTACATTTTAAGCCTTAACCCCCTATTCCTTAACCTCACTGCAACACAAGTTAACTGATATTCTAGATTCTGACTCCATGAGTTTGTTTATTCTAAATTCATATCAGTGAGTTAATATAATATTTATCCTTTTGTGTCTTGCTTATTTCCATCAATGTGAGGTCTTCAAGGTTCATGTTGCTGCATGTATCAGAATTTGATTATTTTTTACAGCTGAATAATATTCCATTGTGTAGCAGGATGGAGTTTGAGTGGTTAGAACAAGGCAGGGTTTCTTTTCTTCATTTATTGTATTGCCAGTTCCTAGAATAGTGCCTGTGGAAGAAGCCTACCTGAAAAGCTACATACTGTATGATTCCAAGTATATGACATTTTGGAATAAGCAAAACTATAGAGACAGTAAAAGCATCAGTGATTACCAGGGATTCGTGGGCTGGGAAAGAGGGATTGATATGTGGTGCACAGGAAATTTTAGGGCAGTTGAACTATTCTATATAAAATTGTAGTGGTGGATTCATGGCATTATGCATTTATCAAAACCCCTAAAACCGTACAATACAAAGAATGAACCCTAATGTAAACTATGGACTTTAATAATAATGTACCAATATTGGTTCATCATTTGTAACAAATGTACCACATTAATGCAAGATGTTAGTAAATGGGGAAATTGTAAGAAAGAACATTTTCTACTATCTGCTCAGTATTTTGTAAACCTAAAACTACTCTTAAAAAAAAGAAAGACCAGGTAACCAAGTGCAATTTGTGATCAATAAAGAACATTATTGGAATAACTGGGGAAATTTGAATACAGACCCTATATTTGATAAGAAAATAACAGAATTATATTGGTTTATAATACATTTATGCAAGAGCAAGCCCTGTCCTTATGAGATATATATTGAAATATTTATCCTCTCAGTGGTTCAACATAGGAAAAAAAAGTTATATATAAATGAAAAGCGATAAAGCAAATGGGGCAAAATAACAACTTTTGAATCTACTTGAAGTATATAGTGTGTTCATTATATTGTTCTTCATGTGTGAAGCATAAAATTTTTCAAAATGAAAAGATTTTTTAAGGCAAGTAAAAATTTTCCCAAACTTTCCTTTAAAAGGGAAAATAGTTTATCTTCAAAAAATATTATTAAAGACATGGCATATTAGAGATTAGCATTGTAAGATATTAAATGTCAGTTCCTTGATAGATATATACTTTGAAAAGAATATGCAATGCATTTTCTTTTTCTTTTATATTCACATTCATAATTCTGTTTTAATGACAAGAAATAACTTGTTTTCCATAACACTTAACTCGTTGAATTTCAATTTCTTCCTAATACTTCTGAATTTCTACTGGTGTGCAAAATGGATAATTGTTTAGAAAATAGAACCAATTTAGTTTTTGGTTATATGACTGGTGCATGAATGTGATAAGAAAGTAAGTGTGATAGAAGCAATTTAAAGAGGATAAAGCTAATTCAAACTAAAGAAAAAAACCTAGCAGATATGAAATAATATCTCATCTCATTTATGTTTTTTTAAGGCAAAATTTTGTATGTATCTACATTGAAAAAAAAAAAGAAAGAAAAAAAAAAAGATTCAGAAACATATACCAAAAAAGTCAATGGGAGTTACCAATGGGGAGGGCGATGTAATTGTGTTTTTAGGGATGATTAGTGGGGTGGGAAAGTATGGGGAAGATGAAAAATTTATCTGTAATTTTCTGTGCTGTTTAAAATTTTAGATAGGTCTTTTTCTATATGTGATTAATAATATTTTCAAAAGATATTAGGTTAACTAACTTGCCACTCTGCATGTATAAGGTATTATTTCCATGGTTTTTGCTAGTCAGAGAGAAATTATTCATATTCATTGAATTTTATGGCTTGTTTTATTTTAGTTTGGTTGTTATGGGGACCTTGGCAGTTCATTGTATATTGTCGATAGCTCATAAAGAGCCAGTTTCTTAATTTTTAATTTTCCTCTTCATCCTCATTCTTTTTCATTCTCCCTTCCCCACAGATGTCACATTAATACTTGATAAATTATTTTAACCATGTTTGTATCCTTGAAAAATAGGAAGTGTTCTTTGTGTCCCCTGGTTACTTGGTAATTACTACTGTTTAC
>JAKSZT010054457.1:7667260-7787027 GCA_026826555.1 Tolypeutes matacus
TTTTTTAAGATTTTATTTATTTATTCATTTCTCCCCCCCTTGCTGCTTGTGCTCGCTGGGTCAGCCAACCACGCTGTGCGGGCGGGCCTGCCCCCACCAGGAGGCCCCGGGAACCGAACCCGGGGCCTCCCATATGGTAAACGGGAGCCCTACTGATTGAGCCACAGCTGCTTCCCCTGAGGTATTATTAACTACCATCCAGTGAGAACCTTCTATGTACCAGGACTGATGCTAAGAACAGTTTACCCTCCTCGGTAAATCCTTCTGACTTGTCAGAGGTTATATAACACGAATGGAGGGGCTGGGATTTCAGCCCAGAACCTGGCTGAGTCTTTGCTCCCAGCACCCCACCAGGATTCCTCCCCTTCTAGGGACATGGGAAGCAATCTCTACTGTACCATGTCAGCAATCTTTGCCACTGAGATGAGGCACAAATATAATCTCTATTTTTTCATGCTGAAGTACCTGGATTATTAAAAAGATTTGCATTGTTTTCAAAAGTGGACATTAGTTTCTATGATTAATCTACTTTACAGATTTTCATGTTAAGTTGTTAATTATGCTGGGTTTGACTATGTTGACTTATGTGAGCTATTTATTTTTTTCACAAAATAATACCAGTGTTTTGGTTTTCAATCAAACATGTTAAAATAGTCTCCCATTTCAGAGTCTCCTCAGCTGATCACTGAGTTGTCTATCGCCCTTACTGTCAGTTTGTATGCCTTTTGCTGGTGGCTCCACCTGCCATTTTAGACTAATCTTTCAATATGGAGTGAGTGTTTACGCATTTGGAGCCCCTGCTTTCCAGTGGAATTTGAAGTACTGCCTTTTGATTCTGAATCAGCCTTCAGATGACTGTTTTTGTTATCTCTGGAGCAAAGCTGTTTTAAAAGCCTGAGCTGATGGAAGTGCCAACAGCTTATATGATATCACTGAAGGAGAGCAGGAAAGCTTATTGACTGAATTCATCAATGAAGATTTTGATTCCGTTAGGCCTGAAGTCAGAGAGTACTACACTAGTATGGGAGGTGAGGTGATTTCAACTCCTGATCAAGACCACACTGACTTTACCAAGTGCCTTCAAGTACTCCAAAAGAAGATAGAAGAAAAAGACCTAAAGGTTGAGATGATTGTGACACTGGGAGGACTTGCTGGACATTTTGACCAGTTTATGGCATCTGTGAGCACACTTTTTCAAGAAAATGTTATCACTCCTTTGCCAATTATAATAATTCAAGAGGAATCTTTCATTTACTTCCTGCAACCAGCAAAGCACTAGTTGCAAGTCAACACTGGAATGGAAGGAGATTGGTGTGACCTGATCCCTATGGAAAGCCTTGCAATTATGTTGCCACAACAGGCCTAAAGTGGAACCTCACAGATGATGTGCTTGGTTTGGAGTACTGATCAGTACTTCTAACAACTACTATAGATGTGGGGTAGGGCCGGTGGAAACTGATCAGACAATCCTCTGGACCATGGCCATCAAAAACTAACATATGGATCAGCATCCATAGGTGTGCATCTACCTTACCTCATTGCCAATGAGTTATTACTGAAGAAGAACAGTTTACCCGGGTTTACCAGAATCTTCACTGCCCCAGGAAACCCTCTAGTTTTAAAGATGTTAATGTTTAGGTAATCCAGGTAACATTAGTAATGACAGATCTGAATTTTACAAGGAGAGACAAAAGCATTATTTGTTAGGAAAGTAAATAAGCTCAGTTGCTTTCAGTTGGAAACGAATATGAATCATTCTATTTAAAAATTCAGTACTGGTTACTCTTGTGTTATTATTTATTCCTTTTATCCTAGAAAATTGCATTTAATTTTTTTTTTTTGAGGTACCAGGGGCTGGGGATTGAACCCAGGACCTTGTATGTGCGAAGCTGGCACTCAACCATTGAGCAACATTGGCTTCCCTGAGTTGGTTTGTTTGTTTCTTTTGTTTGCTGTTTGTTTTTGTTTTTTTAGGAAGAACCAGGAACAGAATCTGGGACCTTCTATGTGGGAGGCAGGAGCTCAACCACTTGAGCCATATCTGCTCTCTGCATTTAATTGTGAAGCTGATAAAACTCCTTTTGGAGTCTAGCACCTCACTAGCTTCTGCAGCCTATCCTTAAATGCTTTTAACAACAAGGGCTACTTCTGAATGTCTTTTATTATTAAATTTCTCTATAAAATTTATATCACCTTTTACTGAGTGAAAATATTCCCTCCAGAATGAGATGTTAAAACTACACTATTTCACTCTGGCTTAATACTGTCTCTGGTATTATCTTTTAAAAAATGGCTTCCAGATTGGGATTTTAAAACTATAGTATTTCACTATGGTCTATTACTCTCTCTGATATTATCATTTTTTGAAAAAATTATTGACCTAAGTATTATTTTGAGAACAGGTAATTATGTAAGTTCTAGATGAAGAGAAAAGTGGTATGACAGGTAAATGATAATTCTTGAAGCCCATCCTACTAATATTTTAACCCCCAAATTCAACTTCTGAAATATGTGTCCTAAACGATAGATCAAAATTGTCTCCAACATAATTAGGACCTAGACTGAAAAAGTTGTGCAGAAGAAACTTGAGAATAAAAATTCATTTTTTCTGGTATGTCATTACTAAAAACACTTATTGTTCATAGAACGCAATTTTCTTCAACCAGGAAGTAGTTTGGAGGTCGATAGAGTTATAGGAACATAGTGTAATTAAAAAAGCCTGACAGCCTGTTTTCTTTTCCCAGTTCTGCCATTCACCTAAGTTCTCTGAACCCCTTTCCTCATCTGTAAAGTGGAAGGGGTTGGAATGATTGTATCTGAGGTTCCTTCCCACACTCAATTGTAAATACTGGCACTTTGCTGTTGTCAGGCAGATGATGCACATGGTTACTGACATAGCCAGGTTAAACAACCTGGTCCACTGAATATATAAAAGTTTCTTTTATAAGGGCCCCTCTTCATTAGACTTTAGCCTTTATTATATACTTACTAAAGCAAATGTTGCCATACAAACAATGATTGAACATGAACCTGCCCACCATGTTTCATGAACACGTAATCCCTATGTGGTTGTAAGGAAAGGGACCAGCAGCTGTTTTCTCCTTGGTGCTAAAAGAGTTGATTATGAAAAGTCAATGTGAGGCTTAGATTGCAAATAGGAAATGAAAAGGGGATCAGTTCAACTAGCATGCAATTCTGAACATGTGTTCGTTAGAAAAAACAATTATTTTATGGATATACATGTGAGATTGATTTCTGGGTGTCAAATTTTTTAATTATCAAAAATATTTTTCCATAAGTTCTTCTCATAGCTTCTGGGTTTATTATGAAGATGATGAAGATTATGATTATTGCTTTTAATACACATACATCCAGAAAATTAGACAAACTTGTATTCCTACATCCACTCCCCAGATAAGGAAATAGATTTTACCAGTACCCCAGAAGCCCTCCATATACCTCCTCCCAATCATCAGATCCTCTCACTTCCCGAAATATAAGCTATTTTGATCTAATACTATGAAGTAATTTAGTCTGTTTTTAGAGTATGTAATTGATATCATTTAATCTGATTTTTTTTTTTCATGCATTATATTTGTGCAAGTCATGCATGCTGTTGGATATAGAGAGGTTAGTGCCATTTATTTGCTGATGTGTCTCATTGTAGGAGTAGAGCACAATTTACCCCTCCTATTCTTAAAGAGCATAGAGGTGGTTTCCTCTTTGGACCTCTTAAGAAATCTAAGACGATGTTTTCCTGTTGCTAGGAAGATTCTTGTACACCATTTAAAAAAAAAAAAAGCAGTTCTATATAAGTACTTTATTCTGTTTCTACTAGGATATTGAAATTAACATGTTATTTTTAAGACAATGAACATACAACAAAGCTATCAGAAATAAAACAAGCAGTTTATAAGAGATACAAGGTACAGATTAGAAAAACTGAAATGAGTTTTAACATATTTACGATATTAGGAACATCTGGGCTTCTGGAATTTATGCGTCAAGTACCTTTTCGCCATAAGTGCTTGTTTATTCTTCCAGAGAGCACATCATGTTTTTGTGACTAAAAAAATCAGTGACTAACTAGGTTTTCCATCTCATCAAAGCACAAAACATTACTTCAATCCCAGACCTTTTGACAGAATCTGATAGCTGTTTTTCAAAATGAATGTTTTCATTCCTTTCTAATGAGTTCTTCATTGAAACCTTATTAAGAAATTATTGAATCAGAAAGCAAGTACAAGCTTCTCTATTAGAAAGGAAATTAATGAAGACTTCAGAAGAAGATAAACATCTAGAACTTAAAAAAATTTGAAATTATGATAATTGGAGCAATATAATTCCCATATTACCTTTAAAAAAAAAGACTTTGTCCAGCTTATTTCTTTTTCCAAACATTTCCAATATTCTTGTACAACGTAGTTGTTCTGGTACCCATACAAGCCTCGATGCATCCTGTTTTTTAACATCCCAAGGAACTCTCCATGACTAAGACATTCATCATTTTCCAAATCAAACATCTTGAAAACAGTGTCCAAAATATTGTTTGAGTGCTCTTGTCCTGTTGCTACTTTCACAACTTTCCTAAACTCTGCTAGTCTGATAGGGTGATGAGCTAAACTAAACATTTGCATGGAAATAGCAAAGTTTTCCTAGTGGGCTATAAAATTAAAAAATGACAAACTCATCCAATGTAAGTCTCTCTCCTGCTGGCAACCTCTCTCACAGTTTTCTAATAAATGTCTTTATTTCCAGTGTTGGTGAAAAAAAGTAGCCACACTGCAAAGTCTTCTTTTCTCATGAAGCTTAAACCTTTAGAAAAATAAAATAATTCCATTTCTTGGATCTCCATTTGTAAATTTTCCATAAATCTTCATTCTTTATAATGAATTTTATTGTCTTCCCTTTTTCCAAAGAAGGGCTGCGTTAATTTCAGATTCTTTCAATTTTGGTTCCTGGCATTCTGTTTCAATAGTTATATTTGTCTTCACGTTATGTTCTTTACTTATGATTTTCTGCAGGTTAAAAAATTCCATTTTCTCTACCACCCCATTGCCATCTGCAGCCAACACTTTATGCTTTTATGGCAGTATGACAAGGAAGGGTCACTGGTTCACAGTGTTGGATGGGGGGGGGGCTTCGTGACAGGGTGCACATGGAGTAGGCTTCTAGAGGGTTTGTGAGTGATCATCCTGTTATAATGTGTTGTATCAGTGGGTGGAGACCCACATAATGAGCGGGAAGGAATTGGACTCCCATCTTTGGGAGGACCAATTCGTTCAGAAATAGACAGGCAGTGGTCTCTCAAGAGCAAGGGCGGTTCCTAATAGGGGAGGACAAACCAGTGTGTCAAGACCTCTTGTTGCATGTAACTATGAATCTTGTCATCCAATGAGTCAAGCCAAGGGGTCGTCGTGGGCAACATGGGGATGGGGAGGGAGAAACAGAATAGATCAAACACGGGGGATTTAGTGGTCAGTGGAAACGTTCTTCATTACCTTACAGTGATGGACACAGGACATGGTAAATATCATCAAAATTTATAAAAATGTATGGTCTAAAATGTAAACCATACTGTAAACTATTGACAGTGTTTAGTAGCTATGTTTCACTATTTGTATATCAGTTATAACAATGCTACCATCCACATATAAAAGGGTTTTAATATGGGGTGAGGAAAGGGGGAAGATGTTGGGTATATGAGAGTATCTTGTATTCTGTGTGTGACTTTGCTGTGACCTAAAACTTCTTTGAAAACAAAATGAAAAATAGTGAGACACTGGGGAATGAGAGGGGGAAGGTGCCACGGTACAGACTGGACACCAGATATTGCAGTGATAAAAGGCAAAAATGTCAAAAAATTTTTTTTAATTAAAAAAATTTTTTTAAATACCCAATCTTGTAATTTTATTTTAGTTTTAGTTTTTTTTAAGTTTTCATGTATTTTTTCTCTTACATTTAAATTTACCATTATTATTTCATTGTTCTATTAATTGTATTTGGCTATTGTATTGGCTTCATCTTTAAAGAAACTTTGGATCACAGAAGGTTTACAACTGGGGTGGGAGAGGATTGTTGTTGGGGGTTGTCAAGGATGGGGGGTGTATGGGAGGAAGTTCACCTGAACATACATACAAGGTATATAAAATTGTTGAAATATTCCCGGGGCATTGTCACAGTGGGTGAAGAATCACTCAATAAATGAGAAAATACTGAATTCCTATCCTGGAGAGCTCCAAGGGAGCAGCAACAGTCCCCCAAGTGCAGGGGCAGTCTCTGGCAAAGGAGGATGATCCACTGATGAGCCCTTATTATTGATGCCTACCCTTACAAGTCTTTGTTCTTGAAATTGAAACTTAGCCTATTGTTGTGGGGTGCCTAAGGGTTGCCTCCTGAGGGCCTCCTTGTTGCTCAAATGTGGCCTCTCTCTAAGCCAAACTCAGCAAATGAATGCATTACCTTCCTCCCAGTGTGGGACATGACTCCCAGGAATGAGCCTCCCTGGCACCAAGGGATTACCACCACGTGCCAACTGGCAATATGACTGGAAAAATACCACAAATATAAGGAGGAAAAGATAAAGACAAATGAGTTCATATGGCTAAGAGACTTCAAAGTGAAGTCGGGAGTTCATCCCAGAGGTAACGCTTATGCACATCTCAGTAGGACCTCATAGACATCTAAAGTGGATATCACTCCAAACAGAGGGGCTCCTGAGGGCTCTGGAGACACCCAGATCCTATGTCAGGGCGGAAAGCTCCGGAGTTTGTTGCCTTGCCAGTGGGCCCTACTTTGGAATTTGAGCCCCTGAGAGTGACAAAGTTGGACTCAAATATGTCTTCCCTGCACATGGTTCATCTGTCCCTTCTATTCAAATCTATACATGGTGCTGGAGTTTGTAGGTGCACATGCTGAGACTGGAGTATTTGGGCTGTCCATGTGCCAGCTGGGCCCAGAATCTCGGTGGAGCTGCAACTCCTACTCTATAGCCCAATGGATTCACCTAGGACACCTGGCAGGGAGATGATGATGGAAATGGCCATCCCAGGGAATGGAGAGAGTCTGTAGCTGCAGGCAGGATAATCCCATCCATTTTATCCATGGGATGTAAGCCCTCTCTCAATTGGATGGGGAATGGCCATCACCATCCCAGACTCCACATGATTGGGGGAAGAGCTATGGACTAGAGTGGACTTATTGGTATTCTATTATAGACATATTGTGATTCAAGCAATGGAAGAAATTACAACATTGATGTGGAGCCAGTGGCACTGGAGGCTCTGGGGGCAGGGAGAGGGAAAAGCAGTTTTAATACAGGAGCTTTTTCAGGACTTGGGAATTGTCCTGAGTAACATTGCAACAACAGATATAGGCATTTTATATCATCATATAACATGCAGAACTTTATGAGTGAGAGTGTCATCTACAATGTGAACTATGGTCCATACTTAATGGCAAAGCCCCAGGATATGTATATCCATTGCAGGTGATGTGCCACACTAATGAAGGATGTTTATGTGGGAGGTTGTGGGAGGTGTGAGAGGTGGGGCACATGGGAATCCCTATACTTTGTGAAACATTTATGTAATCTAAGCATCTTTTTAAAAAAATTTAAAAAATAATTAAAAAAAAAATAAAAGCAACATGAAACCCATTGTGGGGTTTAGTGAGGATTGTAAGCAAGAAAAGACACTCAGTGTATGAAATCAGCTCTTTATCACCAAGGTCTCTAAAAAGGGTTGATCCACAACAAACTCTTTGGATTCCTGCCAGGACATCCTTGATATCCCTTTTTGTCAGCTTCCTGACTGAACTTGTACGTTCCACTTGCTCAAACTTTACTAAAAAGAGGAAGTCTCTTGGTGCCATATAATATTCTCCTTCATATTCCAATGCAGAAAACTGCAGGAAGTGTTGTTTTGAAAGACAAATTTTCCCTACCATCTGTCCAGAATTAACGTTTTTCTGTGCTAATACCGTGACACTGCCCTGTGGTGCTGTAACTTTCACGTGACCACTGTACCAGGCTGCTCCTGCTCCTGTCAGGGCCGCTCCGGACACTACTGCTGTCAAGGGCCCAGGACTCAGTCAGCTTCATGTGCTGGGGACCAGACCAGACTGCAGCCTTCTGCCCCAGGTCACCAGGTGAGCCCTGAGCCCCAAGGCCGCCCTTATACAAGAAATGTAAATGCCTTTGTCCATAGGTTTATATTTCTGATGATTATATAAAATAGAGTAGAATAATTGGGTCATAGAATATGTGTATCTTCAAAGTTATTTGATAATGGAAAATAGTATTTTAAAGTGTTTGTCACATACAGAATACAGGGTACTCTTATATACTCAGCATCCTCCCCTTTTCCTCCTTCCCATATTAATACCTTTTTATATGAGGATGGTACCTTTGTTATTTCTGGTATACACATAGTGAAACATAGCTACTAAATGTGGTCATTGGTTTACATTATGGTTTACATTTTAGACTGTACACTTTTATAAATTTTGATATTAAACATGGCCTGTGTCCATCATTGTAAGATCATGTAGAACACTTCCACTGCCCACTAAATACCCCCTGTTCCATCTATTCTATTCCTCCCTCCCCTCCCCTCAGGGCCCACAGTGACCCCCTGGCTTCACTCCTTGGGTGACAAGATTCATAGTTACATGCAACAAAATTGATGTGTTGACACACTGGTTTGTCTTCCCCTATTAGGAGCCACATGCTCCCATGTCTCTCTCTATATATGTGACTTTAACTGTGACTTAAAACTTCTTTGAAAACATGATGAAAAATAGTAAGACACTGGAGAATAAATGGAAGAAAATGCCACTGTACAGACAGGACACCAGATATTACAGTGATGAAAGGCAAAATGTCAATAAAATTTTTTAAAAATATTTTTCATTATTTTTTAATATCCCAATCTTTAAATTTTATTTTATTTTTAGTTTTTTAAAAATTTTTATGTATTTTATTTCTTATATTTAAAATTATCATTATTATTTCATTTTCCTATTAATTGTATTTGGCTATTTTAATGGCTTCATTTTTGAAGAACTTTGGATCACAGAAGGGTTACAACTGGGGCAGGGGAGGATCATTATTGTGGGATGTCAGTGATGGGGGATACATAGGAGGAAGTTCACCTGGGCATACATATAACAAAAATAAAAATGTTCAAATGTTCATGGGGCATTGTTACAGAGGGTGGAGACTCACATAATAACTGAGAGAATATTGAATTCCCATCCTGAACAGCTCTGCCACATTCTCTAATGGAGCAGCAACAGTCCCCCAAGTGCAGGGGCAATGACTCTTGAAGGAGGATGATCCACTGATGGGCCCTTGATATTGACAACTATGCTTATAATCCTTTGCCCTTGAAATGGAAACTTAACCTATTGTTGTGGGGTGTTTAAAGAGTTGCCTCCTGAGAGCCTCCTTGTTGCTCAAATGTGTCCTCTTTCTAAGGCAAACTCAGCATATAAATGCATTACCTTCTCCTGGCATGGGACATGACTCCCAGGGATGAATCTCCCTGGCACTGAGGGGTTACTACCAAGCACCAACTAGCAGTGCAACTGGAAAAAGACCATGAATAAAAGGGGGAAAAGGTAAAGACAAATGAGTTTATATGGCTAAGAGACATCAAAATGAGTCAGGAGATCATCCCAGAGGTAACGCTTATGCACATTTCACCAGGATCTCATAGACTGCCAGAGTGGATACTACCCCAAATAGTAGTGCTCCTGAGGCCTCTGGGGACAGCCAGGTCCTATAGTCAAGGCAAATAGCTCTGGATTTTGGTGCCTTGTCAGTGGGCCCTACCTTGGAGTTTGTCCTCCTGAAAGTGACCGAATTATGTCTTCTCAGAATTATGTCTTTTCTACACATGACTCATCTGTCCCTTGTATTTAAACCTATACTTGGTACTGGAGTTTGTAGATGTACATCCAAGAGACTGGAGTCTTTGGGCTGTCTGTGTGCCAGCTGGGCCCAGAACCTCAGTGGAGTTGCAACACCTACTCTACAGCTCATTGGACTCACCAGGACAACTAACAAGGAGATGATGATGGACAATGACCATTCCGAGGAACAGAAATAATCTGCAGCTACAAGCAAGAGAGTCCCATCCATCTTCCACATGGGATATAAGCCCCCTCTCAATTAGAGATGGAGTGGACATCACCATCCCAGAATACTCAGGATTGGGGAAAGAACTATGGACTAGAGTGGAATTACTAGTATTGTATTATAGAAATATTGTGATTCTAGCAATGGAAGAAATTACAACATTGATGTGGAAACTGTGGCCACTGGAGGCTCTGGGGGCAGGGAAAGGGAAAAATATTTGTAATATGGGGGCTTTTTTGGGACTTGAGAATCGTCCTGAATGACAGTGCAATGACAGCTTTAGGCCATTTTATATCATCACATAACATGCAGAGCTCTGTGGGAGAGAGTGTAGACTACAATGTGAATATGTAATGGCAAAGCCGCAGGATGTGTTTATCAATTGCAATGAATGTGGCACACTAATGAAGGATGTTTATATGGGAGGGTGTGGGAGGTGTGGGGAGCGGGGCATATGGGAATCTATATTTTTGTGTAACATGTATGTAATCTAAGTATCTTTAAAAAAAATAAAAATAAAAAAAAATAAAGTGCTTGTACACATTT
The DNA here is from genome assembly GCA_026826555.1 of Tolypeutes matacus. NCBI lineage: Eukaryota > Metazoa > Chordata > Mammalia > Cingulata > Chlamyphoridae > Tolypeutes > Tolypeutes matacus. The sequence goes on from JAKSZT010054457.1 coordinate 7,677,948, forward strand.
ACATTTGCTACTTGTGAATGAAAATTTTGTTAACACCACATATTCACCAATACTTCTAAAATTTTAATACATTAAATTTCAGTTTAGGGCCTCTATCACACCTAGATTGCCTTAATCTTATCAGGGACTGAGATGGTTGAATCAGACCCTTTGAAGGCTGACATTTGGGCTGAATTTTATGCCTAGTGATCCCAGTTAAAAGTTGTCATCATCCGCTCAGTCCATTTCAGTTTGTAGAATGCTAAATTTTTAGAATACTTTATGTAAATCCCTTTAAAAATAATAAATATGGCTAATATTTTTGTGTGGCTTTATGTCCTTGAATAATTCTGTTTATATGTATTTTTTAAACTATATTTTTTAAAAAAGATACTTAGATCACATAAATGTTACATAAAAATTAGAGGGGATTCCCATATGCCCCGCTGCAGGAATCTGTCCTGCAAAGTCTTGCGGGGATCTGTCCAGCAGAGCCTGTGATAGTACAAAGAATTACTCTGAACACTGAGGTTGAGAGAGGCTATGGGGAGAACTTCTAAAGGAGCTATTCTCCTTTGTTGAGTCCAGTCACAGTTTTTATTTTCTTTTCACAAAGCACAAGGTCAGCGTGTACGTGCAGGGGTTCAGGTAGGCATAGTGTATGTATGGGGTTGTAGGTAACTTCTCAGTAATTGTGGACTGGCCCAGGAATAATAGAGAAGTAGAAAGTAACAATAGTAAGAATGTTCATGCTGCTTTCAGCAGGAACTGATAGAGCAAGGCAAGAACGTTCATGCTGTTTTCAGCAGGAACTGATAGAGCAAGGCAAGAACGTTCATGCTGTTTTCAGCAGGAACTGATAGCAGCGTTTTCTGCCTGTGCAGTAAAGCAAACGTGGAATTACTTCAGAGATATTTTAACCAATGAACTCCCACAGCCTGCTCCCTACACCCCCCACATTAACAACATCCTTCATTTGTGTGGTACATTCATTACAATTGATGAACACATTTTGGAGCATTGCCACTAAGCATGGATTATAGTTTACATTGTAGTTTAAACTCTCTCCTGCAAAATTTTGTAGGTTATGGCAAGATGTATAATGGCCTCATGACAGCACAACTCTGTGATGAAACTGGGGGCCACTGAGGCTACACTTTGGTTGGATTGTACAAAGCAGAGGACCGAATAACACAGTGAATGGGATGGCAACTCCCTACTCAAAAGTTTTACAGAGAGTTGGACTAGAGGCAGAAGTAATTTATTTCTTACTCATGAGAAAGGGCACATGCCCAGGCTAATGGGAGCGGGCAAGCACGCATGTTCAGTATGAGAACAAAGAATATATGTTGACCCTGACACAATGCCCCAGTTCCATCCCTCCCTGCCTCACCCATTTTCCTATTGGCCGGGGACTAAGGGCTTACAATCTTAAACACAAAATCTAGCCCAATCATGGAGCAACATCCTTACAGATATGGGTTTCAGGGAGATGAGCTACAGGTGGGAAGTGTAGGAATGTGGGGTTTAACTTGTAGTGATTAGGATTCGAGCAAGAATGTGGGAGGGATACATAGGACCCAGACAGGAATGTGAGAGGATGAGGCAGACTGGGAGCAGGGAATTCAATTTGAGAAGAGACCACCTTTGTTCTATTTCCCTCAATTCCTCCTCTTCTTTTTAGAGTTTATTGGGCTTTTCTCACACCACTCATTATATGCGGATTCAGCCATTTCCTCTAGATTTAAGTAATTTGTGGGTGCTTGTTTAATTAGCATAATGGGTTCAAATTAGCTGTTCTTCCCTAGTGGAAATGTATACATTTTTTGAAAGGTTCATTGGATTAGAGAGACAAAACAAAGGACTAAGTGGGGTAAGATAATGAGTATACCAAAAATCCCAACTATTCTAGTTATAATTTGAGACTAAGACCCAGAAAAGAGGGAATCAAACCAAGTGGTCCATAGGTCAATGTCTACTCCAGAATTTTTGGTTAACTCTTTAGATAAGGCTGTGAGACCTCGCAAGGCTTGAGTGACTGACCCATCTGGGGTAGTATTGTTTGGAATATAAGTACAGCAGCTTTCTCCTATTATTACATAGACTCCTCCTTTTTTTGCTAGCATAGGTCCAACTTTTGAACTGTGTGTTCGACTAAACATGTTGCTATGCTTAACCTGGGTCTTTTCCCCCTTTCTTTTCTTTCTTTTTTTTTTTTTTTTTAGATTCTGGGCACAGATACTTGTTGGAGGAGCTCAGTGTCCTTTGGTCCCTGAGGACTCTACAAGAAGGACAGACTCTTTTCAGAGCACAGAAATCAAGCTGGATGACTTGGGAGCTGGTTTCCTCTGTGAATGTTATAGTTGTGTAAGCAAGGGGCTGTCTATATAAAAGGCTGAGTAAGAGTAGAAGTAAAGAGGGACTCATGTTGGGAAGGGTTAAGGTTTAGAGGATCTGAAGGTCAGGTGTAAAGGGTTTTGCTTATCTGTGGTTACAGTCTAGGAAGTCTAGGAAGGAGGAGTTTCAGGTCCAGGTATGGGAGTAGAGATAGGTCCTTTGACACAGGTGTAATGGGTCTAGCTTTTTTTGCAGTTTTTGTAGCACTGTTTGTGGCTAATAAATTTAAAATGGAACCTCCCAGGTATGAGTTAGTTTATCTTCCTTCCAGGTGGGGATGAAGACCCAGTCTTCAGGCTGGGACTTGTGGACCGGGAACCCAAGAGGAGGAGCTTGGGCGATCAGGGCTTTTTTCTGTAGGGAGGAAAGAGTTAAACCAAGAGAGTGCACATATTTTCTTAAAAAATTATCTTTGCTTTCCTATTGAAAAGGAGATTCTATCTTAACAGGATAAGGGTGTCCAAACAGGATTTCATGTGGGGGGCAAACCCTGTCTTTCCTAGGTTTTACCCTAACTCTTAACAGTGCAAGTGGCAGACATTTAGTTCAAGGCAAGCCAGTCTCTAGCATGAGTTTGGTAAGCTGTCTTTTAAGTTCCTGGTTTATCCTTTCTGCTTTCCTTGAGGAGGGTGGAAATCCTAGTTGATTTCTAAGACTTTCTGGAACAAGGGCTAAGAGGGACACTTGGGTTAAGCACATTTATTAACTACTTAGAAAATGAAGTTTATCAGGTTTTTTAACATGTTTAATGTCCTTCTGCATATGATCTAGAATAGAAAAGATATCACTATAATTATCGGGCATATATCTAGAATAGGATATAGGTACAGTACTTAATATTAATTAATGCATTACTTAATGCATAAGTTTTTCTTTGAGCTGCAATTAGTAGATCTAAGTTTTAGGTTGCAATACCTTACATATTATCTCTTCATGTGAGCAGGCCATAATGCCAACTGTGTTTCAGTTCTACTCACAGTACTCTGGTGATCAGTGCTCCACTTGGTATGTTCTTCATACAACCAGCATGCTGCAGCACCATTGACTCTAGAGAGAAGCTAGGAAAGTAGTTTCCAGTGTTCTACTGGCCTGGTGTATAGCACTCTTCAGCACTATGAAACAGTGACAATTTGGAGGCGATATCCATCGTACATTTGGCTATACTGAGCCACCGTTGCCAGCTGCAGGACTTTGCAACTGCAACGTCATTTCCATCCACTTCAGGAGCACAACCAGAGATGTAGTAGAGACTTTTATGGTTTTAGGGGTCAGTGACCAACCTAGCCAATAACTCAAATGGAGAGGCGACCTGAGGTGCATTGAAGGTCTGGTTTGAATGCACAAGAGAATTTGACAATGCTGAAGTCTATCTCTTGATTTTTATACACTTGGAAACACTTCCAATGCCATGTGTTTTATTTCTACACTTTTACCATGAAGACATTATGTAGTAGGTATTTTGATTTAGCACTATGGGAAAAACTACTTTCCATTTTTTTTAATGAAAACTGAAGATTCCCAATGGGATCAAGATTATCTTTTGATACTACCACTTGAATATGCAGATTGAGGTGGCTTCTGACAGGTTTCACTGCTGTGAAGTCACTTCTTGCCATTAATATTAATTTAGGCTTTTAGTTAGTAATGGCTTCTTGGAACTAGCCATTTAAATGCTTAAGTTTAGAAGATGCTTTTTATAAACTCTTTATAATTGACAACAACCACATAGACTAGTTAATTTACCTTAGACTACAATCAGTAATTAATGGAATTTACTTTATCTATTTAAAAGAGGACAAATCTACATTTCTTTAATTTCATTAGATATGAACTTAACTTTTATCACCTTAAGGATTTAATAAATTTATGTATTTGGTATTTTATAAATCTAGGGAGATAACACCTAAGCTAAATAAAATTGAAGCTGTTATAGTTTATGCAAGGAATGTTTTTTATTCTTTCACAGGAGGTTAAAACTCCTTTATTGGACTTCTGGGACTATGGCGGACTAGTAAGACATGGGAATCTCTTCTCCAGAAAAATAGCTAGAGACCAGGGTAAAACAGCTCCAAAAAAGATCTTCTAGGGTTTAGGACAGCAGGTGAAGGCTGCACACCACCCAGAGTAGAGAGGGACAAAAGAGGGAAATTGCAACAACAGAACTGTGATTTGGAACCAGCAACAGCTGCTGCTGCTGGCACCCTCCCCCACACTCTTTAGAATTCTTGAGACTCTGGGCCTGCGACTAAAGACAAAGGGGGCTCCAGGGATCTACTACTCCAGGATAGGGGAGAGAGAGGAACAGAGCCTAAGGCTGACTCAGGTTCTAACCCACAAATTTGGACTGTGGAGCCCCACGGACCCTTCCAGGCCAGGTGGGACCACACGGTGGTTTGACCTGTAAGCCTAAGAAGGACTGGAGAAACCCAATCCTCACAATCTCCCTCTCTTCTAGCCTGGACAAATTGTTGAGGACTCCACAGGAGAGGGGAGACAGAGCCTGGGGCTGATTCAGCTTTTGTCTTGCAGGTTTGGTCTGCCCTGTCCCGAGAGCCCTTCCAGGCTGGATGGGGCTGTGGATTGTTTGCCTTGGATCCTGAAAGGGACTAAAGATATACAAAACTCCCAATCTCCTCCTCTACTAACAGGGACTGATTGTTGAGGACTCAGAGGGGAGTGGAAATATTTCCTAGCTGGGAAAAGGGAGGGGGCTGCCAGAGAAGACTGGAGAACTGTCTCAGAAAGTTTGAATTACAAGGCTCTTAGGCTCTTAGCCCCCAGACAGGAAGCTCTATCACACTGATTTGGTGTGTGTCACAACAAATATACTCCGACAAGGCATAGAATTGAGAGCTTCCAAAGAGTGCCATCTCCTGGCAGATCAAGGAAGTGCACTTAAGAAAATTAAAAATAAGTAGGAGAGGCTTTTCCTGGCCTCTACAGTCTCCCTGCCCAAGGCCCTAGGAAGTGACTCTACAAACAATTACTGGGTCCAGTACCCAGTTTTGAGCAACCAACAGGACAATCCTAACCATCCAGGTCAAGCTAAATATCAAAGAGCTGTGGTAACTCACAGCCTCCTGCCACTAAATCCATATAAAAGAGAAAGAGATTGAGCATCTGAGTAAACTACATCCTAACCAGATGCCTAAATGCCAGCAAAAAATTATGAGCTATACTAAGAAAATAGAAGACATGGCCCAAGAAAGGAATACATCAAAGTCCCAGAAGAGATGCAGAATTTGGGAGAACTAATCAGTGAGATGAGCACAAATTTCCAAAATCAAATTAATGAATTGAAAGACAATATAGTTAAAGAGATAAATGATATCAAGACATGGAGCAAACGCAAAGAAGAATTTGAAATCCTCAAAAGAAAAGTAATGGAGTTCGTGGGAATGAAAGACACAATAGGTGAGGTAAAAAACACATTTGAGGCATACAACAGCAGACTCGAAATGATAGAGGAAAGTATAAGTGATACCAAAGACAGGGCAGCTGAAATTGAAGAGAGAAAAGAATAGAGAGAGAAAAGAATGGAAAAAAATGAGCAGGGCCTCAGAGAGTTGAATGACAACACAAAACACAACAATATATTTGTCATGGGCATTTCAGAAAGGGAAGAGAAGGGAAAAGTGGCAGAAAGAGTATTTGAGGAAATAATAGCTGAAAATTTCCCAATTCTCATGAAAGAAATGAGCTTACATGTCCAAGAAGCACACAGTACCCCAATCAGAAGAAATCCAAATAGACCTAAGCCAAGACACACGCTACTCAGAATGTCAAATGTCAAAGATAAAGAGAAAATTCTTGGAGCAGCAAGAGAGAAGCAAACAACCATGTACAAGGGAATTCCAGTAAGACTTAGTGCAGATTTCTCTTCAGAAACCATGGAGGCAAGAAGACAGTGGTATGATAAAATTAGGAAACTGAAAGAGAAAAACTGCCAGCCGATAATCCTTTATCTAGCAAAACTGTTCTTCAAATATGAAAGTTAGTATAAACTATTCACAAACAAACAGAAAGTAAGAGAGTTTGCAAATAAGAATCCACCATTGCTGGAAATACTAAAGGAAGACTTAGAACCTGAAAGAAAAAGAAAGGAGAGAGAGGCTTGGAAGAGAGTATAGAATAAAGAATAGCAGAAAGGATAGAGTAAAAAGAGTAAAAAGAGAGACAAAAACAAGATGATATATGAAAACCAAAGAATATAATGGAGGAAGTAAATAGTGCATTTACAGTAATATCATTGAATGTGAAAGGATTAAACTCCCCAATCAAGATATAGTCTGGTAGAGTGGATAAAAAAGCATGGAGCCATCCATATGCTGCTTACAAGAAACTCACCTTAGACCCAGGGATACAAACTGGCTGAAAATGAAAGGTTGGAAAATGATACTCCACGCCAATGGTAACCAGAAAAGAGCAGGGTAGCCATACTAATATCAGACAAAACAGACTTTAAGTGCAAAAAAGCTATAAGAGATACAGAAGGCCATCATATATTAATATAAGGCACCATCCACAAGGAAGATATAACAGCTATAAATATCTATGTACCTAACCAGAGTTCCCAAAATAAATGAGACAAACTCTGGCAAAACTGAAGGGAGAAATAGACATTTCTACAATAATCATTGGAGACTTCAACACCCCACTCACATCATTAGATAGAACAACTAGACAGAAGATCAACAAGGAAACAGAGAACATGAACAATATGATAAATAAGTTAGACCTAACAGACATATACCGAACACTGCATCCTAACTCAGAGGGTTATACATTTTCTCAAGTGCCCATGGATCTTTCTCCAGGATAGACCACATGTTAGGTCACAATGAAGCTCTCAATAAATGTAAAAAGATTGAAATTATACAAAGCACCTTCTCAGATCATAATGGAATGAAACTCGAAATCAATAATAGACAGGAAAAAAGTAAATTGGCAAATGTGGGGAGACTGAAAAACACATTCCTAAATAAATGCTGCATCAAAGAAATTGCAAATGAAATCAGTAAATATATTGAGACAAATGAAAATGAGAACACAATGTGTTAAAACTTATGGGATACATCGAAGACCGTCTTGAGGGGGAAATTTATAGCCCTAAATGCCTACATTAAAAAACAAGAAAGAGCTAAACTCAAAGATTTAACTGAACAACTAGAGAAGCTACAAAAAGAACAGCAAACCAATTTCAAAGCAAGCAGAAGGAAAGAAATCATAAAGATTAGGGCAGAAATAAAAGAAAATGAGAACAGAAAAACAATAGAGAAAATCAACAAAACCAAAAGCTGGTTCTTTGAGAAGATCAATAAAATTGACAAACTCCTAGCTAAACTAACAAAGAAAAAAAAGAGAAGATGCAAATAAATGCAATCAGAAATGAAAAGGGGGAAGTTACAAATGACCCCACATAAATAAAAAGGATCATAAGAGGATATTATAAGAAACTATATATGCCAACAAACTAGACAACCTAGATGAAATGGAAAATTCCTAGAAACGCAAAACCAACCTACACTGATGCTACAAGAAATACAAGAAGTTAACAAACCAATTACATTTCAGGAGAGTGAATCTGTCATCAAAAATCTCCCAGCAAAGAAAAGTCCAGGACCAGATGGCTTCACAGGTCAATTCTAGCAATCATTTTGAAAAGAATTAACCCCGATCCTGTTAAACTCTTCCAAAAAATTGAAGAGGAGGGAATAACCCAACACATTTTATGAAGCCAACATCACCCTAATTCCAAAGCCAGATAAAGATTTTACAAGAAAAGAAAATTACAGACCAATTCTCTAATGAACATAGATGCAAAAATTCTCAACAAAATACTTGCAAATCGAATCCAACAGCATATCAAACAACTTATACATCACGACCAAGTGGGATTTATTCCTGGTATGCAAGGCTGGTTCAACATAAGAAAATCAATCAGATAGGTGGAGAAGATGGTGTTGGTTTAGGAGGGCACTCGCTGAGAGCTCCCTGAGGATGGCGGATTGTGGACAGGGTCCTGCCCGGGGGTCTGTGCTGTGTGCGCACGGAACAAGAAGCTTGGGAGATCTATCTGTGCAGATCGACGGCGTGGACTGATTGGCAGAGATTCATGAGTTTTTAGCCTGCCTGTGGTGGTTAACACAGACAGTTGAGCCCCATCTTTAGGGGAAAAAAAAAAAAGCTGGTTTGAGCGGCGTCTCCTGGCCTGGCAACCCGGTGACAGGGACTGGTGAGAAGGAGCATTCTGTGAGAGTGGAAGGGCTCTGGCAAAGGGGTAAAAGAGCTTTCCTTTCTGTGGATTTGGCTGCCTGGAACCCCTTGCAGCTTGGGTGAACAAAACAGCTAGATTGAATCAACACCCGGCAGAGGGGAGGGGTAAATCTGCTGAGGGAGTTGATTTACCTAGCTTCCCAGGGATAAGCCACAAACCCCACCAAGCCGGGGAGAGGGAGCACTCTCCGAGAGAGGGAGGGTTTTGACAGAAGGCAGAGAGGGGATTCTTTACCGTCAACTTGGCTGCCTGGACCCCTCATAGCTTTGGGGAGAAGATAAACCGGCTTGAAGCAGCACCAGGATGAGGGAAGAGGCAAATCTGCTGAGGAAACCTGATTTACCCAGCAGCCCGGTGACGCTGAGGCTTAGCTCCCGAAGGGGCAGAGTCGGTCATTTTTATCATTTTACACTGAGTAGCATCAGAGATTCAGCTCCCCTGTGGAGGCCAGGAAGTGGTAAAGGCTTGATTAGTTTCCACGAGCCTAGTTAGGGTCCCCTCGGTGAAGGAGGTGGTCTAGAAGAGGACTTATTTTGGGTCCTGTGTTTTGCCAAAAAAAAAAAAGACACTTTAAAAAATGAAAAATAAATTCTTCTTTTTAATTTAGTTTAATAGCTAAAAGCTGCTTCAAAACCTGCAGATAGAACCCTGCAGGGAAATTGATTGATAAACACAAGCAGACTGAGAGGATCCACAAGGACACTAAGAGGAATGCTGATCCTCCTTAGCTTTGTTTGATTGCTTGCCTATGTGGTGGTTTGGTATTTCTCTGTTTATTTGTTGTCTCTTGCTTTTCTTTCCTCTTTCCTCCCCTCTTTCTTTTTTCTTTCATTTTTTTTTATATTAGGTCCTGCTAGCTTGTCTCTTTGTTGCTGTTCTTCTTCCTCAGTGATTTCCCATTCTCTGTCTATATTGATTTTGTATCCCAAACTATCTCTTATCCTTCCTTCATCTTTCTGCCTTCTGCTTTCGGTTGTGGCTCTTATATACCACGTTTTTTCATATGCCCACAACTTAAGGGTGTCAATTTCTACTCTATCTATTTTGTTTTCTTCTATTTTTATTAATATTAACTTTTTCCTTTCAACCCTTCCTTTACTCTTTCTCTCCCTCCTCATAATTCTAACCTTCTAAATCATTATATTTATATTCCTCTATTTGGTTTCCCAGTCAATTGTAGGTACTCCACTTTATTTCCTATTACACTACACTGCCTACATGAGTTAAATATTCATTTCACTGAGTCTTATACAACTCCTCTCCTAAATTTTATCAATATTACTATTATCCTTCTTCCTTTCTCATATCTTTCTATTCCTCTGGCCCTAAACTTTAGCCTTCAAGAGAACACAGAAAGAAGCAAGAAAATAAAGTAGGAAGAAAAAGTGTCAAAGAGAAAAGTTAACACACACACAGAACAACCAGCTAAATAAAACTCTAGAGCAGAGAGAGAAGCTAATCAACCGAATAAACCCATCAAGATAAAATGATGACTAGAGCCAAGAAAAAATTACAAACCACACCGAGAAACAGGAAGACATGGACCAGTCCAATGAACAAACTAAAAACCAGGAAGAGATGCAAAACATCAAACAACTAATCAGAGCTTACAAAACAAATATCATGGACCAACTTAAAGAAGTGAAGGAAGAGATTAAGGATATAAAGAAGACACTGGGAGAACATACTGAAGAAATTGTAAACATAATTTAAAAGATAACGGATATGATGGTGATCAATGACACAATCCAAGAAATCAAAAAGACGCTGGATTGACATAACAGCAGATTTGAACAGGCAGAAGAAAGAATTAGTGATGTGGAAGACAATACATCTGAAATCAAAGAGATAGCAGAACAGACAGACAAAAAGATAGAAAAAATCCAGTAGGGACTCAGGGAATGAACCGATAAGACAAAATGCACAAATATACGCATTAAGGGCATCCCAGAAGGAGAAGAGAAGGGAAAGGGAAAAGAAAGAGTGTTGAAGGAAATAATGACTGAAAACTTCCCAACCCTATGAGAGAGATGGATGTGCAGATCCAGGAAGCACAGCCTACCCCAAACAGTATAAATCCCAACAGGCCAACTCCAAGACATACACTTGTCAAAATATACAATGCTCAAGACAAAGAGAACATACTCAAGGCAACAAGAGAAAAGAGAACCATCATATACAAGGGAAGCACAATAAGGTTAAGTGCTGATTTCTCAGCTGAAACCATGGAGGCAAGAAGACAGTGCTATGACATAGTCAAAGTACTAAAAGAAAAAAATTCTAGCCACAAATTCTCTATCCAGCAAAACTGGCATTCAAAAATGATGGAGAGTTCAAAATATTCACAGATAAGCAGAAATTAAGAGAGTATGTCAGAAGAAACCTGCACTTCAAGAAATACTAAAGGAAGTTCTACAAGTTGAAAGGAAAAAACAAGGGAGAGAGAGTTGGAGGAGAGTTTAAAAACAATAAAAACACAAAAACAGAAACAAAACAACATATGACATATATTAATCCAAAGGAAAAAATGGCTGAAGTAGGAAATTTGTTGTGAGTAACAATACTGAATGTTAATAGATTAAATTCACCAATCAAGAGACACAGACTGGCAGAATGGATAAGGAAATATGATCCATCTATATGCTGTCTACAAGAAACCCACCTTCAACCCAGGGATTCAAGGAGGCTGAAAGTAAATAGCTGGAAAACAATTTTACAAACTAACAATGGCCAAAAAAGGGCAGGAGTAGCTATTCTAATATCAGACAAAATAAACATTAAATGCAAAACTATTGTAAGAGACAAAGATGGACAATATATATTAGTAAAAGGGGTAATCTCTCAAGAAGAGAGAACAATCATAAACATTTATGCACCTAGTCAGGGTGCCTCAAAATACATGAGGCAAACTCTGGAAAAACTAAGTGGAGAAATAAATGCCTAACAATTATAGCTGCAGACTTTCATACACCATTATCAGCATTAGACAGAACATCTAGACTGAAAATCAATAGAGAAACAAAGGCTCACAACAATACAGTAGAGGACCTGGACTTAATAGACATATACAGAACACTACACCCAAATACAGCAGGATTTACATTCCTCCCAAGAGCACATGGATCATACTCCAAGATAGACCACATGCTAGGCCATAAAAGATCTCTCAATGAATTCAGAAAGATTGAGATTATACAAAGTAATTTCTCTGAATATAACAGAATGAAACTGGAAATCACTAAGGGCCATAGAAACAGGTGAGGCACAAAGACATAGAAGTTAAACAACACACACTTAGACAAATAGTGGGTCAAGAAGGAAATCTCAAAAGAAATCAGTAACTACCTTGAAATTAATGAAAACGACAATACCACATATCAAACCTATGGGATGCAGTGAAAGCAGTCCTGAGAGGGAAGTTCATAGCCATAAACTCATATATTAAAAAAGAAGAAAGAGCTAAAATTGAAGACCTAACTGTACAACTTTGAGGAATTGGGAAAACAACAACAAACTAAACCAAAGGAAGTAGAAAGAAGGAAATAACAAAGATTAGAGCAGAACTAAATGATATAGAGAATAAGAAAGCAGTAGAAACAATAAAAAAAACCAAAAGCTGGTTCTTCGAGAATATCAATAAAATTGACAAACCCTTAGCAGACTAAGAAATAAAAAGAGAAAACAGATGCAAATACATAAAATAAGGAATGAGCAAGGGGATATCACTACTGACACCACAGAAATAAAGAGCGTCATAAGAGGAAACTATGAAAAATTATATGCCAACAAGAATGATAACTTAGAGGAAATGGACAAGTTTCTAGAAACCCACAAACAGCCTACATTGATGAAAGAAGAAATTGATGAACTCAACAGTCCAATTACAAGTAAAGAGATAGACTCAGTCATCAAAAACCTCCCAACTCAGAAGAGCCCAGGACCAGATGGCTTCACAGCTGAATTCTACCAAACATTCCGGAAAGAGCTAACACCAATTCTACTTAAGCTCTACCAAAAAATAGAAGTAGAAGGAATATTGCCTGACTCATTCTATGATGCTAACATTACCCTAATACCAAAACCAAACAAAGATACCACAAGAAAGGAAAATTACAAACCACTTACTCTAATGAACCTAGATGCTAAAATCCTCAACAAAATACTTGCTAATTTTACTCAACAACATATCAAAAGGATTATACACCATGACCAAGTGGGTTTCATCCTGAGTATGCAAGGATGGTTCAATATAAGAAAATCAGTCAATGTAATACACCACAAAAACAGATTGAAAGAAAAAAAATCACATGATCATCTTTATAGATGCAGAAAAAATATTTGACAAAACATTTCCTGTAAAAACTCTGCAAAAGATAGGAATAGAAGGAAACTTTCAGAATATGAGAAAAGGTATATATGAAAAACCCAAAGCTAATATCATCTTCAATGGTGAAATCCTAAAAGCCTTCCCTCTGAGATCGGGAACTAGACAAGGATGCCCACTATCACCACTCCTATTTAACATTGTCTTAGAAGTACTTGCGCGAGCACTGAGACAAGAAAAGGACATAAAAGGCATCCAGATTGGAAAAGAAGAAGTAAAAATTTCATTATTTGCAGATGACATGGTCCTATACATAGAAAGCCCTGAGAAATCTACAACAAGGCTTCTAGAACTTATAAAGGAGTTCAGTAAAGTTGCAGGCTATAAGATCAATGCACAAAAATCAGTAGCATTTCTGTACCCCAATAACGAGCAATCTGAGGAGGAAATCAAGAAAAAAAAAAAAAAACATTCACAGTAGTAAATAAGAGAATCAAATACCTAGGAATAAATTTAACTAAAGATGTAAAGGACTTATATACAGAAAACTACACAACACTGTTAAAGGAAATCAAAGAACACTTAAATAAATGGAAAAATATTCTCTGTTCATGGTTAGGAAGACTAAACATCATCAAGATGTCTATCCTACCCAAACTATAGATTTAATGCAATCCCAATAAAAGTCAACACTATTTTTTTTTATTATGGGTAAAAATAAAAATTCTCACAATACATACAAACATTTGCAAAATGATATACAAACATATATGCATATATGTGCATCTGCCCACAAAAATGTTATCTATCTATCTATCTATCTATCTATCTATCTATCTATCTATCTATATATACACATATATTTTAAGAGGTGCTTAGATTACCCAAAATACTACATGGAACCTACTGGGATTCCCATGTTCCCCACCTCCCAGGAACTGGAAAAACTAACCACAAAATATATTTGGAGAGGTAAAAGATCCTGAATTGCCAAAGACATTGAAAAAGAAAAATGAAGTTGGAGGTATCACATTACCTGACTTTAAAACATACTACAAAGCTACAGTGCTCAAAACTGCATGGTATTGGCACAAGGATAGACCTACTGACCAATGAACTGAATTGAGAGTTCTTATATATATCCTTGCATAAACAGTCATTTGATATTCAACAAGGTCACCAAGCCCACTCAGGTGGGAGAGAATGGCCTCTTTAAAAACTGGTGCTTGGAGAACTGGATATCCATATCCAAAAGAATGAGAAAAGAACACCATCTCACACCTTACACAAAAATCAACTCAAGATGGATCAAAGATCTAAATATAAGAGCCAAAACCATAAAGACCTTGGAAGATAATGTAGTGAAGCATCTACAGGATCTTGTAATAGGAAATAATATCATGAACTTCACAGCAAAAGCAGGAGCAGGAAGAGAAAAAATAGATAAATGGGGTCTCAGCAAAATTAAAAACTTCTGCACCTCAAAGGACGTTATTAAGAAAATAAAAAGGAAGGCTACCCATTGGGAGAAAATATTTGGCAACCATATATCTGATGGGAGCGTAATATCCTGCATATATAAAGAAATCCTACACCTTGAAAATAAAAAGACAAACAACCCATTTAAAAAATGGGTGAGTGACCTGAAAAGACCCTTCTCCAAGGAAGAAATACAAATTGCCAAAAAGCACATGAAAAAATGCTTGACATCGCTAGCTATTAGTGTAATGCTAATTAAAATCACAATGAGATACCATCTTACACCCATCAGAATGGCAGCTATTAAAAAAACAGCAGAATATAAGTGTTGGGAGGATGTGGAGGAATAGGAACCCTCATCCACTGGTGGTGGGATTGTGGAATGGTCCAGCAACTGTGCAGGACAGTTTAGTGATTCCTCTGAAAACTAACAATAGATCTTCCGTATGATCCAGCAATTCCACTGCTGGGTATATACCCAGAAGAATTGAAATTAAAGACACGAACAGATATATGCACACTAAAGTTCTTAGTGGCATTGTTCACAATTGCCAAAAGTTGGAATCAGCCCCAGTGCCCATCAATAGATGAATGGATAAGCAAATGTGGTACATACCTACAATGGAATATTACTTAGTTGTTAGAAGGAATAAAGTGCTAACACATGGAATAACGTGGATGAATCTTGAAGACCTTATGTGAGTGAAGCAAGCCAGGTATTGAAGGATGAACAGTATATGACCTCACTGATTTGAATTGAGGAAAGTGAGCAGTCTCTGAGAACCACTGTCTGATAGATAGGTTAACGAGAGAGAGAGAGAAGAGTAGGTTGTGAGCCATCACCCATATGGACATAATCTATGGTAAAGTGATTGATTATAGTTGCATATTGAAGGATAGGACAGGTGATATTACTGGGTTTGTTGGTGCAGGGTTAACAGTTGGGTAGATTAAGAAGGGCAGGTTAGATTACCCAGGGCATGTAACTATGAATCTTGTCATTCTATGAGTCAAGACAGGGGTGTGTCATATGCCCCAGGCGGATGGGGAGGAAGGAACAGAAAAGATCAAACAGGGTATTTAGTGGTCATGGGAAATGTTTTTCATTACCTTACAGTAATGGACACAGGACATGGTAAATATCATAAAAAATTATTAAACTGTACCGACTAAATTGTAAACTATACTGTAAACCATTGACAATGTGTAGTAGCTATGTTTCCCTATCTGTATAACAGTTATAACAATGCTACCATCCACACACACACACACACAAAGGTTTTAATAGGGGGTGGGGAAGGGGGAGGGAGTTTGGGTATATGGGAATCTCTAGTATTCTCTGTGTGATTTTGCTGTAACCTAAAACTTCTTTTAAAACTAAATGAAAATTTGTGAGACACTGGGGAATGAGAGGGGGAAGGTGTCACGATACACATTGGACATCTGATAATGCAGTGATAAAAGGAGTAATAATAATAATAATAATTTAAAAAAATTCTTTTGTTTTTTTCCATTTTCGTTTTTTGAATGGCCCAATCCATTAATTATATTTTATTTTTCGTTCTTTTTTTCTGAGTTTCCTTGTATTTTATCTCTTGCATTTAAGCTTATCATTATTATTTCATTTTCCTATTAATTGTATTTGGTTATTATATGGGCTTCATCTTCAAGGAATGTTTTGATCACAGTAGGGTTACAGTGGGGGCTGCAGAGGATCATTGGTGGGGGGTGTCTGGGATGGGGGATCCATGGGAGGAAGTTCATCTCAATATACATGAAAGGTATATACAATTGTTCAAATGATCGAGGAATGTGGCATGGTCATGGTGGATAAACAATCACTCAATCAATGAGGGAATACTGAATTCCCAGCCTGGAGAGCTCTGCCTCATTCTTCAAGGGAGCAGCAATAGTCCCCTGAGTGCAGGGGCAGTGTCTGGCAAAAGAGGTTGGCCCACTGTTGGGTTCGTGTTATTGATGACTAGCCTTATGAGCCTTTGTTCTTGTAATTGAAACTTGGCCTACTGTTATGGGGTGCCTAAGGGTTGCCACCTGAAAGCCTCCTTGTTGCTCAAATGTGGCCTCTCCCTAAGCCAAACTCAGCATATGAATGCATTACCTTCCCCCCAGTGTGGAACATGACTCCCAGGGATGAGCCTCCCTGGCAATGAGGGATTAATACCAAGTGCCAACTGGAAACATGACTGGAAAAAGACCTTGAACAAAAGGGGGAAAGGTAAAGAGAAATGAGTTCATGTGGCCTAGAGACTTCAAAGAGAATTGGGAGATCATCCCAGAGGTAACGCTTACGTACACCTTAGTAGGATCTCATAGAACACCAAAGTGGATATCATCCCACACTGAGGGGGCTCCTGAGGGCTCTGGAGACACCCAGGTCCTAAATAAGGGGGGATAGCCCCAGAGATTGATACCTTATCAGTGAGCTCTATTTTGGAATCTGTGCTCCTGAGAGTGACAGAGTTGGACTCAAATAAGTCCTCCCTGCACATGGTCCATCAGTCCCTTCTATTCAAACCTATATGTGATGCTGGAGTTTTTAGGTATACTTCCAGAGACTGGAGCCTCTGACCTGCCTATGTGCCAGCTGTGTCTGGAATCTCAGTTGAGCTGCAACTACTACTCAATGGACTCACCCAAGTCACCTGGTGAGGATATGATGATGGACAACGGCCATCCCAGGGAATGGAGAGGGCCTGCAGCTGAAGGCAGGATAATCCCATCCACTGAATACATGGGATATGAGCCCACTCTCACTTAGAGGTGGAGTGGACATCACCATTCCAGTTCCCTCAGGATTGGGGGAAGAGCTATGGACTAGAGTGGACTTAATCGTATTCTGTTAGACATATTGTGATCCAAGCAATGGAAGAAATTACAACAGTGAGGTGGAGCCAGTGGCCACTAGACTCTTTTGGGGCAGGGAGGGGAAGGGCGTTGTAATTCAGGAGCATTTTCAGGACTTGGGGGTTGTCCTGAGTGATGTGGTGGTGAAGGATATAGGCCATTTTACATCAGCATATACGATGCAGAACTGTGTGGGAAGTGTGGTCTATGATGTGAACTGTGGTCTATGCTTAGTGGCAAAGCCCTAGGATGTGTATATCCATTGTAGGTGATGTGCCACACTAATGAAAGATATTTCTGTGAGATGTTATGGGAGGAATTGGAGGTGGAGATCAAGGGAATCCCTGTAATTTTTGTGTAACATTTATGTAATATAATCATCTTTTAAAATATATATGAAAAAAAAAAACATTTATGTAAGTAAAAATAAATAAATAAAGTTACCAATTACAAAAAAAAAAAAAAAAAGAATGAAAATCAATCAATGTAATACACCACATTAACAAATTGAGTGAAAAAACCACATGATCATCTCAATAGATGCAGAAAATGCATTCAACAAAATCAAGCATCCTTTTTGGATAAAAACACTTCAAAAGATAGGAATAAAAGGAAAATTCCTCAATATGATAAAAGGCATATATGAAAAACCCAGAGCCAACATCATACTCAATGGGGAAAAGGTTGAAAGCTTTCCTTCTAAGATTGGAAACAAGACAAGGATGCCCACTGTCACCTTGTTATTCAACATTGTACTAGAAATTCTAGCTTAGGGCAATGAGATAAGAAAAAAAAATTAAAGGCATCCAAATAGGAAAAGAGGAAGTAAAACTCTCACTGTTTGCGGATGACATGATCCTGTACTTAGAAAATCCTGAAGTATCCACGACAAAGCTACTTGAACTAATACATGAGTTCGGCAAAGTGGCAGGATACAAGATCAAGACACAAAAATCAGTAATGTTTTTGAACACTAGTACTAAACAACCTGAGGAGGAAATCAGGGGAAAAAATGCCATTTTCAATAGCAACAAAAAGACTCAAATACATAGGAGTTAATTTAACCAAAGAAGTACAGGACTTATATGCAGAAAAATGCAAAACAATGCTAAAAGAAATTTAAAAAGACCTAAACAAATGGAAAGACATTCCGTGTCCATGGCGTGGAAGAATAAATATCGTGAAGATGTCAATCTTGCCCAAACTGATTTATAGATTCAATGCAATACCAATGAAAATCCCAACAGCTTACTTTACAGAATGAAAAGCAATTACCAAATTCATCTGGAAGGGTAAGTGCACCTGAATAGCCAAAAGCATTCTAAAAAAGAAGAGAGACATGGGAGGAATTTTTCTGCTTGATCTTGAAACTTATTACAAAGCTACAGTGGTCAAAACAGCATGGAACTGGCATAAAGATAAACATATTGATCAGTGGAATAGAATTGAGAACCCTAAGTAAACCCTCACCTATACAGTCAACTGGTGTTTCACAAACCTACCAACCAAGCCCATGCTAATGGGAAAAAACAGTCTCTTCAACAAATGGTGTTGGGAGAACTGGATATCTATAACCAAAAGAATGAAAGGGGACCCCTATCTCACCCCCTATACAAGAATCAACTCAAAATGGATCAAAGATTTAAATACAAAGGCCAGGACCATAAAACTACTAGAAGAAAATGTAGGGAAACATCTTCAAGACCTTGTAGAAGGCGGTGGTTTCTTGGACCTTACACCGAAAGCATGCACAATAAAAGAAAAAAATAGATAAATGGGACCTCCTCAAAATTAAACCCTTTTGTACCTCATAGGACTTTGTTAGAAGGTGAAAAGGCAGCCAACTCATTGGGAAAAAATATTTGGAAATCACATATCTGATAAGGGTTTAATATCCAGGATATATAAAGAAATGTTACAACTCAACAATAAAAAGACAAATGACCCAATTAAAAAAATGGGTGAAAGACTTGAATAGACATTTCTCCAAAGAACAAATACAAATGGCAAAAAAACACGTGAAGAAATGCTCAACATCAATCATGATTTGGGAAATGCAAATCAAAACTACAATGAGATATCATTTCACACCTATCAGAATGGCCACTATTAAAAAGCCAGAGAACTACAAGTGTTGGAGAAGATGTGGAGAGATAGGAACACATCTTCACTGTTGGTGGGAATGCGGAATGGTACAGCCACTATGGAGGACTGTTTGGGAGTTCCTAAAGAAGTTGAATATAGACTTGCCATGTAACCCTGCAATACCACTACTGGGTATATATTCAGAAGAAATGAGAAAAATGATACGAACAGACAGTTGCACACCGATGTTCAGAGCAACATTATTCACCATTGCCAAAAGTTGGAAACAACCCTGGTGTCCATCAACAGACAAATGGGTAAACAAACTCTGATCTGTTCACACGATGGAATATTATGCAGCTGTAAGAAGAAATGAAGTCGTAAATCATATGACAACATGGATGAACCTGGAGGACATTATGTTGAGCAAAGCAAGCCAGACACAAAAGGACAAATACTGTATGAATGCGTTACTCTGAACCAAATATATTGGGTAACATATTGTTTGATTCAAAAAAAGTTTTATATGTTTCCATTACATTTAATAGAGATATGTATATATTTATTTATCTGTGTTTACTTTTTAGTTTTTAATTGTTTATATTTTCAATTATTAAATGTACAAAATAAAGTAAAAAAAAAAAAAGAAAACTCCTTTATTTATTAAAATTATAAACTGTAAATAATCTTAAAAACATTGACCACCATGGTCTGGAAAACTGTTTTTAAAGATCTTTCTATAGCTTTCAAGGACTTTTTCTTCACTTGTTGATATTTGGTAACAGGATTATTAACCACCCTTATTTTAAGGCTGTTAAAAGTTTTAAATTGAGGAATTACAGAACAAACTATGATTTTCTATACCCCAGTTTAGAAGATAGAGTTTCAATATTTTATACCTTGTCTTTTTCCCACAGCTCTTGTAAAGAGAAGGCCTTGGGGATAAGGCAGGTTAAAGATCTTAGGAAAAACTTTCTTTTTTAAGTTTCAATATTTAGATT
The DNA here is from genome assembly GCA_026826555.1 of Tolypeutes matacus. Classification (NCBI taxonomy): domain Eukaryota; kingdom Metazoa; phylum Chordata; class Mammalia; order Cingulata; family Chlamyphoridae; genus Tolypeutes; species Tolypeutes matacus. Next base: position 7,698,355 of record JAKSZT010054457.1, read on the forward strand.
TCTATATTAGTTTTCCATTCTGCTTAGCCCAATTTGGGCTCCAGGAATAGTTATTCACATGTAGCTCATCTAAGAACCTGCATTTGCCAATCTGATATCATCTTCATGTACGGAGTCATACACTGAACAAACAGGCAGACATGAATAGTTTGACACAGAAACTCAAGACTTATGTTATAATTTTCATTCTTTTACAAAATAAGCTTAATTGTAAGATAACATTTAAAAGAATTTTTAAGACTCTTTTTAGTTACTCTAATTTGCACTGTGACTATGCAGTTTTGCACAATAATTTTACTTTTTAAAAAATTATTGGCTTATAACCAAAATGCCCCTGATGCTTTAAGATAATTTTCCTTTGCTTTAGAACTTTATTTTTTACTTTGACTTTAGCAGACCTTGGATGAGCAAGACTAATTCATTAACCTTTGTAGAACTAGAGCTGTGAAATGGGTCCTATTATCTGAATCAATGTTTTCAATGAGTCCGTACTTAGGGATAAGGTGTCCTAATAGCATTTTAATTACAGTTTGTGCAGTCACTTGAGGAGCTGGGTAGACTTCCACTCATGAAGGGAGATGGTCAACAATCACTAGGAGGTACTTTAGTCTTCCCATTGGTGGTACTTCAGTGAAATCCAACTGGATGCTTTGAAAAGGTCTGAGCCCTGGGGGTCACCCTCTTAGCGGTCTGTTCTTTAGACTATATTTACTTTTCTACAGATTATACATCTATCTACTACTTGGCAGGCTACAGAGTACAGTCCAATACATGCATAATGAGTTAGAACAGCATGGCATAAATTTTGGACATCTTAGTGGCTGCCCTGATGAAGATGATTTAGGATTTCTCTAGCAATGGCTTTATTTATTATTTCTCTCTCAACCTCTAAAAACTATTTTTCATTTTCTGTCTGAGTTCCATCCACTGCCTTTACTGTTTCTAATTTTTTTGTCACTAAAATGAGGTTTGCCAACTTCTATAGGTAAGGCAGGGACCAAAACTACCATTGGGGCTTCAAGTCGTTCTTTTATTTCAGCCCTTTTGACTTCTCATTGACTAGTTTATTCCCTCTAGCTTCAAAAGTACTCCATTTCTGATGTCCATTTACATGTATGATAGTGATAGAGTCTGGTAAGAGTAAATTTTTAACACAAGAGTTAGCAGTCTGAATGTGTTAATTCTATTCTTTGACTAGTTATCATTACTCTTTCTTCTCAAATTTTTGCAAACACATGTGCTACTCCTCAGGCATACCAGGATTCAGTGTAAATGTTTCTTTTTTGTTCATTTGATAAATTTAGAGCCTGATTTAGGGCATATAGTTCACAAGTTTGGGCCAGGCAAGGACTTGGTAACATTAACTTGGTTTGTTCTTTTTGTTGCTGTTTTAGAGCTTGTATCATAATTTTAGTTTGTTCTTTTATCTCTTCTTCATTTCTTCATACATACATCCAGTGGCTTGTATGCCCAGCCTTCTCTCTTTTGCAACTTTTTAAATTAATATCAGGCCATAAGTTAGTTATAAAATATACTTTAAGTAGGTTTTGGGCCACTGGTTCATTTCTTTCTTTTTTTTTTTTCCTTTCAGTGATTAATTAATTAATTTTTTATTGTGGGTAAAAATCAAAATTTTCACAATACATACCAATATTTGTAAAATGACATATAAATATATATGCATATATGTGCATTTGCTTACAAAAATATTTTATATATATATATATATATATATATATATATATTATTATTATTTTTTTTTAAGAGGTGCTTAGATTACCTAAAATATTACATGGAACCAAAAGGGATTCCCATGTTCCCCACCTCCCTCACCTCCCACCACATCCCACACAAACATCTCCCACAAGTGTGGCCCATCACCCTCAATGGACTTACATATCCTGGGGCCTTACCATCAACCATAGACCACAGCTCACATCGTACACCACACTCTCTCCCACACAGTTCTGAATGGTGTGTGCTGATTTAAAATGGCCTACATCCGTTGCCACAACAGCACTCAGGACAACCTCCAAATCCCAAAAAAAAACCTGTATTTCAACTGCACATCCCTTCTCTGCCCCGAAAGTGTCCAGTGGCCACTGGCTCCACCTCACTGTTATAATTTCTTCCATTGCTAGAATCACCATATGTGTATAACAGAATACCACCAAGTCCACTCTAGTTCATAGTTCTTCCCCCAATCCTAAGGGGACTGGGATGGTGATGTCCACTCCACCTCCAAGTGAGAGAGGGCTTATATCCCATGGATATGGTGGGTGGGATGATCCTGCCTGCAGATGCAGGCCCTGTCCATCCTTGGGATGGCTGTTGCCCATTGTTGTCTCCTTGCCAGGTGACTTGGATGAGTCCATTGAGCAGCAGGGTAGGAGTTGCAGCTCCACCGAGATTCCACGCACACCTGGCGCATAGGTAGGCCACAGGCTCCAGTCTCTGGAAGAATACCTATAAACTCCAGCATCACATATAGGTTTGAATAGAAACGACTGATGAACCATGTGTAGGGAGGACTTATTTGAGTCCAATTCTGTCACTCTCAGGAGCACAGATTCCAAAATAGAGCCCACTGATAAGGCGTCAGTCTCTGGGGCTATCCCCCCTTATATAGGACCTGGGTGTCTCCAGAGCTCTCAGGAGCCCCTCTGTGTGGGGTGATATGCACTTTGATGTTCTATGAGCTCCTACTGAGGTGTGCGTAAGCGTTACCTCTGGGATGACCTCCCGACTCTCTTTGAAGTCTCTTAGCCACTTGAACGCATTTGTCTTTACGTTTCCCCCCCTTTTATTCAAGGTCTTTTTCCAGTTGTGTTGCCAGTTGGCACTTGGTATTAATCCCTCGTTGCCAGGGAGGCTTATTCCCGGGAGTCATGTCCCACGTTGGGGGGAAGGTAATGCATTCATATGCTGAGTTTTGCTTAGAGCGATGCCACATTTGAGCAACAAGGAGGCTCTCAGGTGGCAACCCTTAGGCACTCCATAACAGTAAGCTAAGTTTCAGTTACAAGAGCAAAGACTCATAAGGGTAGTCATCAATAAAAAGAACTCATCAGTGGGCCATCCTCTTTTGACAGACACTGTCCCTGCACTCATAGGACTGTTGCTGTTCCCTTGGAGAATGTAGCAGAATTCTCTAGGCTAGGAATTCATATTCCCTCATTTATTGTGTTATTGTCCACCCACCGTGACCATGCCTCATCCTTTGATCTTTTGAACAATTTTGTATATCTTTCATGTATATTTGGATGAACTTACTCCCATGTATCCCCCCTCCCAGACACTCCCCACCAATAATCCCCTGCAGTACCCATTGTAACCCTTTTGTGATCTAAATCTTCCATGAACATGTAATCCATAATATAATCAAATACACTTAATAGGAAAAAGAAACAACAATGATAAGCTTACATGCAAGAGACAAACATAAGGAAACTCAGGAAAAAAAAAAAAACAACAAAAAGACAAACAATCAAACAAAAAACAAAACAAAACAAAATATAATTAGCGGATTGGGACATTCAAAAAAATGGGGAAAAAAACAAAAGAAATGCCTTTAAAAAAAAAATATATATATATATATGTATGTATTCTTTTTTTCCTTTTATCATTGTGTTATCGGATGTCCGGTGTGCGTGACACCTTCCCCCTCTCAATCCCCATTGTCTTTCAAATTTTCATTTAATTTTCAAAGAAGTTTTAGGTCACAGCAAAGTCACACACAGAGTACCAGAGACTCCCAGATACCAACCCCCCCCTTCCCCACCCCATGATAACCCCCCCCCTTTTTTTGGATGTTAGCATTGTTATAACTGTTATACAGATAGCAAAATATAGCAACTAAACATTGTCAATGATTTACAGTATAGTTTACAATTTAGATGATACAGTTTAATAAGTTTTGATGATATTTACCATGTCCTGTATCCATTACTGTAAGGTAATGAAAAACCTTTCCCATGACCACTAAATACCCCATTAGATCTTAACTGTTCCTTCCTCCCCACCCCCCTGGGGCATATGACACTCCCCTGTCTTGACTCACGGAATGTCAAGATTCATAGTTACATGCCCTGGGTATTTGAACCTGTCCTTCCTAATCTACCCACCTGTCAACGCTGCACCACCAAACCCAGTAACATCACTACCCATCTGCCTTATCCTTCAATATGCAACTAACTCTATCCCTTTAGCACAGATTATGTCAATATGGGTGATGGCTCAAAGCCTGCTTTTCTCTTTTTCTCCCTTTTTAAACTATCTTTCAGACAATGGTTCTCAGAGACTGCTCACTTTCCTCAAATCAGTGAGGTCATATACTGTTCATCTTTCAGTGCCTGGCTTGCTTCACTCAACATATGGTCTTCAAGATTAATACACGTTATTTCATGTGTTAGCACTTTATTCCTTCTTACAACTAAGTAATATTCCATTGTATGTATGTAGCACATTTTGCTTATCCATTCGTCTGTTGATGGGCACCGGGGCTGATTCCAACTTTTGGCAATGGTGAACAATGCCGCTATGAATATTGGTGTGCATATATCTGTTTGTGTCTTTGCTTTCAGTTCTTCTGGGTATATGCCCAGCAGTGGAATTGCTGGATCATACAGAAGATCTATTGTTAGTTTTCTGAGGAACCGCCAAACTTTCCTCCACAGTGGCTAGACCATACTAAAGTCCCACCAGCAGTGGATGAGGGTTCCTATTCCTCCACATCCTCTCCAACATTTAGTGTCTCCTGTTTTTTTAATAGCTGCCATTCTGATGAGTGTAAGATGGTATCTCATTGTAGTTTTGATTTGCATTTCCCTGATAGCAAGCGATGTTGAGCATTTTTTCATGTGCTTTTTTAGGCATTTGTATTTTCTTCCTTGGAGAAGTGTCTTTTCAGGTCACTTGCCCATTTTTTAAATGGGTTGTTTATCTTTTTATTTTCAAGGTGTAGGATTTCTTTTTTTATGCAGGATATTAGGCTCCTATCAGATATATGGTTGCCAAATATTTTCTCCCATTAGGTAGGCTGCCTTTTTATTTTCTTAATAACATCCTTTGAGGTGCAGAAGTTTTGAATTTTGATGAGGTCCCATTTATCTATTTTTTCTCTTGCTGCTCATGCTTTGGCTGTGAAGTTCTTGAAACCATTTCCTATTACAAGGTCCTGTAGATGCTTCCCTACATTATCTTCCAAGGTCTTTATGGTTTTGGCTCTTATATTTAGATCTTTGATCCATCTTGAGTTGATTTTTGTGTAAGGTGTGAGATGGTATCCTTCTCTCATTCTTTTGGATATGGATATCCAGTTCTCCAAGCACCAGTTTTTAAAGAGGCCATTCTCTCCCACCTGAGTGGGCTTGGTGACCTTGTTGAATATCAAATGACTGTTTATGCAAGGATCTATATAAGAACTCTCAATTCAGTTCCACTGGTCAGTAGGTCTATCCTTGTGCCAATACCATGCAGTTTTGAGCACTGTAGCTTTGTAGTATGTTTTAAAGTCAGGTAATGTGATACCTCCAACTTCATTTTTCTTTTTCAATGTCTTTGGCAATTCAGGATCTTTTACCTCTCCAAATATATTTTGTGGTTAGTTTTTCCAGTTCCTTAAAAAATACAGTGTTGACTTTTATTGGGATTGCATTAAATCTGTAGATTAGTTTGGGTAGGATAGACATCTTGATGATGTTTAGTCTTCCTATCCATGAACAGAGAATATTTTTCCATTTATTTAAGTGTTCTTTGATTTCCTTTAACAGTGTTGTGTAGTTTTCTGTATATAAGTCCTTTACATCTTTAGTTAAATTTATTCCTAGGTATTTGATTCTTTTATTTACTACTGTAAATGGTATTTTTTTTTCTTGATCTCCTCCTCAGATTGCTCGTTATTGGGGTACAGAAATGCTACTGATTTTTGAGCATTGATCTTATAGCCTGCAACTTTACTTAACTCCTTTATAAGTTCTAGAAGCCTTGTTGTAGATTTCTCAGGGCTTTCTATGTATAGGACCATGTCATCTGCAAATAATGAAATTTTTACTTCTTCTTTTCCAATCTGGATGCCTTTTATGTCCTTTTCTTGTCTCAGTGCTCACGCAAGTACTTCTAAGACAATGTTAAATAGGAGTGGTGATAGTGAGCATCCTTGTCTAGTTCCCGATCTCAGCATCGCATATAGGTTTGAATAGAAGGAACTGATGGACCATGTGGAGGGAGAACTTATTAGAGTCCAACTCTGTCACTCTCAGGAGCACAGATTTCAAAATAGAGCCCACTGATAAGGCATCAATCTCTGAAGCCATTCCCTCCTTATATAGGACCTGGGTGTCTCCAGAACCCTCAGGAGCCCCTCTGTGCAGGATGATATTCACTTTGGTGTTCTATGAGATCCTACTGAATTGTGCGTAAGTGTTACCTCTGGGATGACCTCCCGACTCTCTTTGAAGTCTCTAGGCCACATGAACTCATTTGTCTTTACCTTTCCCCCCCTTTTATTCAAGGTCTTTTTCCAGTTGTGTTGCCAGTTGGCACTTGGTATTAATCCCTCATTGCCAGGGAGGCATATCCCCGGGAGTCATGTCCCACGTTGGGGGGAAGGTAATGCATTCATATGCTGAGTTTGACTTAGAGAGAGGCCACATTTGAGCAACAAGGAGGCTCTCAGGTGGCAACCCTTAGGCACCCCATAACAGTAGGCTAAGTTTCAATTACAAGAGCAAAGACTCATAAGGCTAGTCATCAATAACAAGAACCCATCAGTGGACCCTCCTCCTTTGCCAGACACTGCCACTGCACTCAGGGGACTGTTTCTTTTCCCTTGGGGAATGTGGCAGAGCTCTTCAGGCTGTGAATTCAGTATGCCCTTATTTACTGAATGATTGTCTACCACTGTGACCATGCCCCACCCCTTCATCATTTGAACAATTTTATATATCTTTCATCTATTTTCAGGTGAACTTCCTCCCATGAAACCCCCATCCCAGGTACCCTCCACCAATTATCATCTCCTGCCCCCTCTGTAACCTTTCTGTGATCTAAACCTTCCTTGAAGATGAAGCCCATATATTAGCCAAATACAATAAATAGGAACATGAAATAATAAAGACAAGTTTAAATATAAAGATAAAATGCATGGAAACTTAATAAAAACAATAGAAATAAAATTAAAGGATTGGGATATTCAAAAAATGGGAAAAAACAAAAAAATTAAAAAAAATTTTAAACATTTTTCCTTTTATTACTGCATTATCGGGTGTCCAGTTTATACTGTGGCGCTTGCCCCCTCTCACTCCCCAGTGTCTCCTGAATTTTCATTTAATTTTCAAAGAAGTTTTAAGTCACATCAAAGTCACACACAGAATACTAGAGACTCCCATATACCCACCTCCTTCCCCTTTCCTCACCCCATATTAATACCTTTTTTATGTGGATGGTAGCATTGTTATAATGTTATACAGCTAGTGAAGCTTAGCTACTAAACATTGTCAATGGTTTACAGTATAGTTTACAATTTAGATGGCACAGTTTAATAATTTTTGATGATATTTACCATGTCCTGTGTCCATCATTGTAAGGTAATGAAAAACTTTTCCCCTGAACACTAAATACCCCCTGTTTGATCTTTTCCGTTCCTTCCTCCCCATCCCCCTGGGGCACATGACACTCCTGTCTTGACTCACTGGATGACAAGATTCATAGTTACATGCAAAAAGAGGTCTTGACACGCTGGTTGCCCTCCCCTATTAGTATGCACCCTTGCTCCTAAGAGACAGCCACCTGTCTGTTTCTGGGTGAGTCGGTTCTCCAAAAGATGGGAGTCCATCTCCTTCCCACTCACCCTGTGGGGCTCCACTCCCCAACACAACACATTATGAGAGGATGAACACTCACATACTCCCCAGAAGCCTACTCCAAATGCACCCTTCCCTGAAAGCCTCCCCAACCTGCACCCTAACCCAGTGACACTACCTTGTCCTACTGCCATAAGAGCATTCCCACTCCTGCACTTTCAACATCATACCCACAAATCCCATGTTCACCTAGTCCCCCTCCCATCTCTACCCCCAGTATCCTGGGTATTCTAACCTGCCCTTCTTAATCTACGCACCTGGCAACTCTGCACCACCAAACCAATTAATATCACTACCCACCTGTCCTATCCTTCAGTATGCAACTATACTCTATTACTTTACCATAGATTATGTCCATATGCGTGATGGCTCACAACCTTCTATTCTCCTTCCCTCCCTTGTTAACCTATCTTTCAGACAATGCTTCTCAGAGACTGCTCACTTTCCTCAATTCAAATCAGTGAGGTCATATACTGTTCATCCTTCAGTGCCTACCTTGCTTCACACAACATAAGGTCTTCAAGATTCATCCATGTCATTCCATGTGTTAGCACTTTATTCCTTCTTACAGCTCAGTAATATTCAATTGTATGTATGTACCACATTTTGTTTATCCATTCATCTGTTGATGGACACTGGGACAGATTCCAACTTTTGGCAATTGTGAATAATGCCACTATGAACATTGGTGTGCATATATCTGTTCGTGTCTTTGCTTTCAATTCTTCTGGATATGTACCCCGCAGTGGAATCCCTGGATCATATGGAAGATCTATTGTTAGTTTTCTGAGGAACCACCAAACTGTCCTCCACAGCGGCTGGACCATTCCACAATCCCACCAACAGTGGATGAGGGTTCCTATTCCTCCACATCCTCTCCAACACTTATAGTCTGCTGTTTTTTTTTAATAGCTGTCATTCTGATGCGTGTAAGATGGTATCTCATTGTAGTTTTGATTTGCATTTCCGTAACAGCTAGCGATGTCGAGCATTTTTTCTTGTTCTTTTTAGCCATTTGTATTTCTTCCTTGGAGAAGTGTCTTTTCAGGTCACTTGCCCAGTTTTTAAATGGGTTGTTTGTCCTTTTATTTTCGAGGTGTATGATTTCTTTATATATGCAAGATATTAGGCTCCTGTCAGACATATAGTTGCCAAATATTTTCTCCCATTGGGTAGGCTGCCTTTTTATTTTCTTAATAACATCCTTTGAGGTGCAGAAGTTTTTAATTTTGAGGAGATCACATTTATCTATTTTTTCTCTTGTTGCTAGTGCTTTGGCTGTGAAATTCATGAAACCATTTCCTATTACAAGGTCCTGTAGATGCTTACCTACATTATCTTCCAGGGTCTTTATGGTTTTGGCTCTTATATTTAGATCTTTGATCCATCTTGAGTTGATTTTTGTGTAAGGTGTTAGATGGTATTCTTCTCTCATTCCTTTGTATATGGATATCCAGTTCTCCAAGCACCACTTGTTAAAGAGGTCATTCTCTCCCAACTGAGTGGGCTTGGTGGCTTTGTCGAATATCTGATGACTGTATATGCGAGGATCTATATCAGAACTCTCAGTTAGGTTCCATTGGTCAGTATGTCTATCCTTGTGCCAATATCTTGCAGTTTTGAGCACTGTAGCTTTGTAGTATGTTTTAAAGTCAGGTAATGTGATACCTCCTACTTCATTTTTCTTTTTCAATATGTCTTTGTCAATTGGGGGCCTCTTACCTTTCCACATATATTTTGTACTTAGTTTTTCCAGTTGTTTAAAAAATACAGTGTTGATTTTTATAGGGATTGCATTAAATATGTAGATTAGTTTGGGTAGGATAGACATCTTGATGATGTTTAGTCTTCCTATCCATGAACAGGGAATATTTTTCCATTTAAGTTTTCTTTGATTTCCTTTAACAGTGTTGTGTAGTTTTCTGTATATAAGGCCTTTACATCTTTAGTTAAATTTATTCCTAGGTATTTGATTCTTTTAGTTACTATTGTAAATGGTATTTCTTTTTCTTGATTTCCTCCTCAGATTGTTCGTTATTGGTGTACAGAAATGATACTGATTTTTGAGCTTGATCTTATAGCCTGTGACATTACTGAACTCCTTTATAAGTTCTAGATTTGTTGTAGATTTCTCAGGGCTTTCTACATATAGGATCATGTCTGGAAATAATGAAATTTTTACTTTTTTCCAATTTGGATGCTTTTATATCTTTTTCTTGCCTCAGTGCTCGAGCAAGTACTTCTAAGACAATGATAATTAAGAGTGGTGATAGTGGTGATCCTTGTTTGTACCTGATCTCAAAGGAAAGGTACTTAGGATTTCACCGTTGAAGATGATGTTAGCTTTGTGTTTTTCATATATACCCTTTATCATATTCAGAAAGTTTCCTTCTATTCCTATCTTTTGCAGTGTTTTAATCAGGAAAGAGTGCTGTATTTTGTCAAATATTTTTTCTGCACCTATAGAGATGATCATGTGATTTTTTTTTCCTTTCAATCTGTTTATGTGGTGTATTTCATTGATTGATTTTCTTATATTGAAGCATCCTTGCATACCCGGGATGAAGCCCACTTGGTCATGGTGTTTAATCCTTTTGATATGTTGTAGAATGCGATTAGCATATATTTTGTTGAGGATTTTAGCATCTAGGTTCATTAGAGAAATTGGTCTGTATTTTTCCACTCTTGTGGTATTTTTGGTTTTGGTATTATGGTAATGTTGGCATCATAGAGTGGGTTAGGCAATATTCCTTCTACTTCTATTTTTTGGAAGCGCTTAAGCAGAATTGGTGTTAACTCTTTCCAGAATGTTTTGTAGAATTCAGCTGTGAAGCCATCTGGTCCTGGGTTCTTCATTGGTGAGAGGTTTTTGATGACAGAGTCTATCTCTTTACTTGTAATTGGCCTGTTGAATTCATCCATTTCTTCTTTCATCAGTGTAGGCTGTTTGTAATTTTTAAAAACCTGTCCATTTCCTCTAAATTATCATTCTTGTTGACATATAATTTTCCAAAGTATGCTCTTATGATACTCTTTATTTCTGTGGGGTCAGTAGCGATATCCCCTTGCTCATTCCTTATTTTGTGTATTTGCATCTGTGCCCTCTTTTTCTTTGTTAGTTTGGCTAAGGGTTTGTCAATTTTATTGATCTTCTTGAAGAACCAGCTTTTGGTTTTGCTTATTGTTTCCAGTGCTTTCTTATTCTCTATTTTATTTACTTCTGCTCTAATCTTTGTTATTTCCTTCTTTCTACTTCATTTAGGTTTAGTTTATTGTTGTATTTCCAATTCCTCCAAGTGTAGAGTTAGGTCTTCAAATTAGCTCTTTCTTCTTTTTTAATATATGTATTTATGGCTATGAACTTCCCTCCCGATACAACTTTTGCTGCATCCCATAGGATTTGATATATTTTTTTTGTCATTTTCATTAGTTTCATGGTAGTTACTGGTTTCTTTTGATATTTCCTCCTTGACCCACTGTTTAAGAATGTGTTGTTTAACTTCCATATCTTTTTGCCTAATCTGATTCTCTGGCCCTTAGTGATTTCCATTTTCATTTCATTGTGGTCAGATAAATTACTTTGTATAATCTCAATCTTTCTGAATTCATTGAGAGTCGTTCTGTGGCCTACCATATAGTCTATCTTGGGGTATGATCCATGTACACTTGAGAAGAAAATAAATCCTGCTGTATTTGGGTGTAGTGTTCTGTATATATCTATAAAGTCCAGGTCCTCTAATGTATTGTTCAGAGTCTTTGTTTCTTTATTGATTCTCTGTCTAGAGGTTCTGTCCAATGGTGATAATGGTGTATTAAAATCCCCCACCCTACGTGTAGAGGCATTTATTTCTCCACTTAGTTTTTCCAGAGTTTGCCTCATGTATTTTGAGGCACCATGATTAGGTGCATAAATGCTTATGATTGTTCTCTCTTCTTGAACGATTACACTTTTAACTAATATATAGTGTCCATCTTTGTCTCTTACAATAGTTTTGCATTTAAAGTCTATTTTGTCTGATATTAGAATAGCTACTCCTGCCCTTTTTTTTTTTGGCTATTGTTAGCTTGTAAAATTGTTTTCCAGCCATTCACTTTCAGCTTCCTTGAATCCCTGAGTCGAAGGTGGGTTTCTTGTAGACAGCATATAGATGGATCATATTCCCTTACCCATTCTGCCAATCTGTGTCTCTTGAGTGGTGAATTTAGTCCGTTAACATTCAGTGTTATTGCTCACAACGAATTTCTCACTTCAGCCATATTTTCTTTGGGTTAATGTATGTCATATGTTGATTTGTTTCTGTTTTTGTCTTTTTAGTTGATTTTAAACTGTCTTCCAACTCTCTCTCCCTTTTTTTATTCCTTTCAATTTGTAGAAATTCCTTTAGTATTTCTTGAAGTGCAGGTTTCTTGTTGGCATACTCTCTTAATTTCTGTTTATCTTTGAATATTTTGAACTCTCCATCATTTTTGAATGCTAGTATTGCTGGATAGAGAATTCATGGCTGGAAGTTTTTTACTATTAGTACTTTGACTATGTCATACCACTGTCTTCTTGCCTCCATGGTTTCACATGAGAAATCACATTTAATATAATTGTGCTTCCCTTGTATGTGATTGCTCTGTTTTTTCTTCTGCCTTGAGTATTTCTCTTTGTCTTGAGCATTGGACATTTTGACAAGCATATGTCTTGGAGTTGGCCTGTTGGGATTTATACTGTTTGGGGTACGCTGTGCTTCCTGGATCTGCACATCCATCTCTCTCATAGGGTTGGGAAGTTTTCAGTCATTATTTCCTTCAACACTCTTTCTTTTCCCTTTCCCTTCTCTTCTCCTTCTGGGATGCCCATAATGCGTATGTTTGTGCGTTTTGTCTTTTTGGTTAATTCCCTGAGTTCCTACTGGATTTTTTCTATCTTTTTGTCTGTCTGTTCTGCTATCTCTTTGATTTCAGATGTATTGTCTTCCACATCACTAATTCTTTCTTCTGCCTGTTCAAATCTGCTGTTATGTCAATCCAACATCTTTTTGATTTCTTGGATTGTGCCATTGATCACCATCATATCCCTTAATTTTTTATGTATGTTTACAGTTTCTTCAGTATGTTCTCCCAGTGTCTTCTTTATATCCTTAATCTCTTCTTTCACTTCTGTAAGTTGATCCATGATATTTGTTTGGTAAGCTCTGATTAGTTGTTCGATATTCTGCATCTCTTCCTGGTTTTTAGTTTGTTCATTGGACTGGTCCATGCCTTCCTGTTTCTCAGTGTGGTTTGTAATTTTTTTGTTGGATTCTAGTCATCATTTTATCTTGATGGGTTTATTCGGTTGATTAGCTTCTCTCTCTGCTCTAGAGTTTTATTTAGCTGGTGGTTCTGCGTGTGTGTTAACCTTTCTCTTTGACACTTTTTCTTCTTACTTTATTTCCTTGCTTCTTTCTATGTTCCCTTGAAAGCAAGAGATTATGACCAGAGGAATAGAAAGATGTGAGAAAGAAAGAAGGATAATAGTAATATTGATAAAAAGCTAGAAGAGGGGTCGTATAAGAGTTAGTGAAATGAATATTTAATTCATGTGGGCAGTGTAGATTAAGAGAAAAAAAGTGGAGGGCCTACAATGGATTGGGAAACCAAATAGAAGAATATATAGATATATAATGATTTAGAAGCCTAGAATGATGAGGAGGGAGAAAAAGAGAAAGAAAGGGCTGAAAGGAAAAGTTAATATTAATAAAAAAAGAAGAAAACAAAATAGATAAAATAGAAATTGACACCCTTTAGTTGTGGGTGTATGAAAAAACGTGGTATGTAAGAACCACAACAGGAAGCAGAAGGCAGAAAGATGAAGGAAGGAAAAGAGATAGCTTGGGTAACAAAATCAATATAAACAGAGAATGGGAAATCAATGAAAAAGAAGCACAGCAAAGAAGAGAGAAGCAAGCAGTACATAATTTTTAAAAATGAAAGAAAAAAAGGGGGGGGAGGAAAAAGGAAAGAAAAGCAAGAGACAACAAATAAACAGAGAAAAACCAAACAACCACACAAGCAAGCAGTCAAACATATCTAAGGAAGAACAGTGTTCCTTCTTGGGCCCTTGTGGAACCTCTCAGCCTGCTTGTATTTATCAATCAATTGACCTGCAAGGTTCTAGCTGCAGGTTTTGAGGCAGATTTTAGCTATTAAACTAAATTCAAAAGGAAAAATCATTTTTTATTTTTTAAAGTGACTCTCTTCTTTTTTTGGCGAAATAAGGGACCCCAAAAAAGTCCTCTTCTAGGCCACCCCCTTCTCTGAGGGGACCCTAACTAGGTTCGTGAACACTAATCAAGCACTTCCCACTTTCTGGCCTCCCCAGGGGAGCCGAACCTCTGATGCTAGTCCGTGCAGAATGATAAAAATGGCTGACTCTGCCTCCTCTGGAGCCAAACCTGAGTATCAATAGGCTGTTGGGTAAATCAGGCTTCCTCAGTAGATTCGCCTCTTCCCTCAGCCTGGCACTGCTTCAAGCCGGCTTATCTACTCCCCAAAGCTATGAGGCAGTCCAGGCAGCCAAATCGACAGAAAGGAAACCTCTCTCCATCTCTGTCAGAACCCTTCTGCTCTCGGAGAATGGTCCTTTTCACCGGATTGCTGGTGGGGTTTGGGGCGTATCCCTGGGCAGCTAGGTAAGTCAACTTCTTCAGCAGATTCACCACTCCCTTCAGCCTGTTCCTGCTCCAAGCCAGCAATTTTGCTCCCCAAGGCTTTAAGGGGTTCCAGGCAGTAAAATCCACAGAAAGGAAAGCCCTCCTGATCCTCCACCAGAATCCTCCCACTCTTGGAGATCACTCCCTCTCACCAGGCTGACTTAGGAGTCACGACTCAAACCAGCCTCTTTCCCCAAGTGTCGGGCTCAGCAATCTGTGGTAACCTCCACGGGTAGAGTTAAAACTCACGAATCTCTACAGAGCAATCCACACCATCGAGCTGCCTCCAGATAGATGTCCTAAAGCTTCTCCCTCCATGGGCCCACAGCAGAGACCCAGGCAGGACCCCATCCCCAATCCTCAGAGAGCTAGTCAGCTAGTGCCCTCCTAAACTGATGCCATCTTTATCTCTTTGTTCTTTTTTAATATAGGCATTCCTGGCCATTAATTTCCCTCTCAACACTACTTTTGCTGCATACCATAGGTTTTGATACATTGTGTTTCATCTGCATTTGTTTCAAGGTATGTATTGATTTCTTTGCAATTTCTTCTTTCACCCACTGATTATCTAAGAATGTGTTGTTTAAGTTCCATATCTTTGTGCCTATTCTGGTTCTCTGCACTTTAATTTTTAGCTTCATTCCATTGTTGTTGGAGAAATTACTTTGTATAATTTCAGTCTTTCTTACTTCATTCAGAGTTGTTCTGTGGCTTAGTATGTGGTCTATCCTGGAGAATGATCCCTGTGTGCTTGAGAAGAATGTATATCCTGCTATATTTTGGTGTAATGTTCTGTATAAGTCTAGTAGGTCCAGATCTGCTAATGTATTATTCAAGGTTTCTGTTTCTTTATTGATCCTCTGTTGAGGTGTTCTGTCTGATGGTGATAATGGTGTATTAAAGTCCTCCATCATTATTGTAGAGTCATCTATTTCTCCATTTAGTTTTTTCATTGTTTGCCTCATGTATTTTGAGGCACCCTGATTAGGTGAATAAATGTTTATGATTGTTCTTTCTTTTTGATAGATTGCCCCTTTTATTAATATGCAGTGGCCTTCTTTGTCCTTATAATGTTTTTTTATTTAAAGTCTATTTTGTCCAATATTAGTATAGCTAATCCTGTCCTTTTTTGGTTATTGTTTGCATGTAAAATGGTTTTCCAACCATTCACGTTAAACCTCCTTGCATCCCTGGGTCTAAGGTGGGTTTCTTGTAGACAGTATATAGATGGGTTATATTTCCTTATCTATTCTGCCAGTCTGTGTCTCTTGACTGCTGAGTTTAAGCCATTAACATTCAATATTATTACTGATAAACAATTACTTACATTAGCCGTATTTCCTTTAGGTTTAAGTATGCCATATGTTATTTTTATTTCTCATTTTATATTTTCAATTGTTCTTACACTTTCCTCTAATTCTCTCTCTCTTGTTTTTTTCTTTTCAAACTTCAGAACTCCCTTTAGTATTTCTTGAAAGGCAGGCTATTTATTGAGAATCTCTCAATTTCTGGTTATCTGGGAATATTTTGAACTCTCCATCATTTTTGAATGCTAGCTTTGCTGGATAGAGAATTTTTGGCTGGAAGAATTTTATTTTCGCACCTTAACTATGTCATACCACTGCCTTCTTGCCTCCGTGGTTTCAGATGAGAAATCAGCACTTAATCTTATCAAGCTCCCGTTTATGTGATGGATCTCTTTTATCTTGCTGTTTTCAGTATTCTCTCTGTCTTGAGCATTGGACAGTTTGTCAAGTATATGTCTTGGAGTAGGCCTGTTAGGATTTATACTGTTAGAGGTATGCTGTGCTTCCTGTACATGTACATCCATGTCCTCAATACAGTTGGGAAATTTTCAGTCATTATTTCCTTCAACACTCTGTCTCCTTTCCCTTCTCTTCTCCCTCTGGGATGCCTATAATGCATATGTTTGTGTGTTGTCATTTAAATTGCTAAGGCCCTTGTGGATTGTTTTTATCTTTTTATTTATTTGTTCTACTATCTGTCTGATTTCAGATGTAGTGCCTTCCACATTGCTGATTCTTTCCTCCACTTGTTCAAATCTGCTGTTATGTGGTTCCAGTGTGTTTTTTTTATTTCTTGCATTGTGTCATTCATCACTATCATATCCATATCTTTTTATGTATGTTTACAATTTATCAGTATGTTCTCCCAGTCACTTCTTAATATCCTTAATCTCTCTCTTCACTTAATAAAGTTGATTCATGATATTTGTTTGGACATCCCTGATTATTTGTTCCATATTTTGCCTCTCCTCCTGTTTTTTAGTTTGTTCATTGGACTGGGCCATGTCTTCCTGTTTCTTAGTATGGCTTGTAAATTTTTGTTAGTGTCTAGGCATCTTTTTATCTTGATGGGTTTATTCAGTTGATTATCTTCTCTTTTGAATCTAAGGTTTTATTTTGTTGTTGTTTTGTGCTGGTGGTAAAGTTTCAATTTGATACTTCATTCCTCTTATTGTATTTTCTTGCTGTTGTCTATGTTCTCTTGAAAAAAATTTAGGACCAGAGGAAAGGAAAGAGATAAGAAGAGAAAAAGAATAAAAGCAATAATTATAAAAGGTAGATGAGGAACTGTATAAGACTTAGGAAAGGGAAGCGGCTGTGGCTCAATCAGTAGGGCTCCCGTTTACCATATGGGAGGCCCCGGGTTCGGTTCCCGGGGCCTCCTGGTGAAGGCAAGCCCACCGGCACGGCGTGGTTAGCTGACCCAGCGAGCACAGGCAGCAAGGGGGGGAGAAATGAATAAATAAATAAAATCTTAAAAAAAAAAAAAAAAAAAGACTTAGGAAAATAATTAACACAAGTAAGAAGTGCAGAGGAATAAGAATAAAAAAGTAGAATAGAAGCAATGAAATGAGAAAGAATATAGAAAAAATATACAGAATGAATTAAAAGGTTGGAATGATGATAAGAGAGGAAAATAAAATAGAAAAATAAACTAGAAAACAGAGAAAAGAGAGAGAGAAATGAAAACATGAAAAATTGAAGACCACAGAAAAAGAGGTGGAATGAAAGAACAACAACAGAGACAGCAGATAGAAAAATGAGAGAATGAAAAGAAATAGCATACATAGAAAAAAAATTGCTAAAAGAAAAAAGGGAAACAAAGAAAGGGGAAACACAACACACAAGAAACAAGATAGCAGCAACAAATTTTAAAAAAGAGAAAAAATAAAAACCAAGGAAAATCTGCTTTTCCCATTACGCTACTAAGGAGCTTCTCAGGCTGCTTGTGTTCATCAATGACTCTGTGGTCTGCCCTCTGCAGGTGACAAACCACGTTTTAGTGAGTAAAATAAGGGGGAAACTTAAAAAAAAAAAGAGTTCCAAGAAAACTAATATAAAAAGAACGTCTGTATGTCTTCTGTCATAAGGTAGCTGGATGTCTGATAACCCAGGGTATCACTTCTCTAAGAAGAGCTGGGAATTGAACCAGGGACCTTGTATATGCAAGGCCTGGATTCCTCCATTAAGCTTAACTGTCTCCTTAGGTTATTTAGCCTTCAGAAAGCTACCTACCCCCTTTCCCTCAGGCAATTTAGATTCCTAGCAGTTTGCCAGAGCCTTGCTGATTAGACCCCTGTCTGTCCCTGCCCCCTCTCTAATCTAATTCCTCTCTTTACTGGGGTGGCTGGGCTTGACAGCCTGCCTGAGAAGATCCCCCTCCCCTCTCCATGTCAGGTCGGTGTCTCTTCTGAGATTTAAAACTCACTGCAAAGAAAGCACTCTCCATCTTCCCAGACCCCTTTTCTTCTCAGGAAATGCCCCCCTCCCACTCTGTTTGGAGTAGCAAGCCAAAGCCTCCACCTAAGCTATTAACTCTGAGGATGGTGTATATGTGCCTTTTCCAGCCATAGGGGTGAGCACAGATTTCCTTTGGCTTCATTATCTTTCCAGTACTCTCCTAGATGACTCAGAGCACTTTCCTGTTCTATGTATATTCAAATTAGCTCCTTTAGATAGGTCTCCACCTTCTATGTTTTTTTTGGTGAAAGGGTCAGACTCTGCCTACCTATTTTGGTGCCATTTTCTAGCTCTATGTCTTTTAAATCTTTACCACCCCTGTTGTCCCTCTGGGATGGGCTGAAACAATGGCTACTGCTTCCTTTGTCTGGGGCCAGTTGATGGTTGTCTAGTTTGTTGGCATACAGTTTCTCATAATATCCTCTTACGATTCTTTTTATTTCTTTGGGGTCAGTTGTAACTTCCCCCCTTTCACTTCTGATTGTATTTATTTGCATCTTATCTCTCTTCTTTGTTAGTCTAGCTAGGGGTTTGTCAATTTTATTGATCTTCTCAAAGAATCAGATTTTGTTTTTGTTGATTTTCTCTATTATTTTTTTTTGTTCTCAATTTCATTTATTTCTCCTCTAATCCTTATTATTTCTTTCCTTCTGCTTGCTTTGGGATTGGTTTGCTGTTCTTTTTCTAGTTTCTCTAGGTGTTCAGGTAAATCTTTGAGTTTAGCTCTTTCTTCTTTATAGTATAGGCAGTTAGGCCTATAAATTTCCCTCTCAAGACTGCCTTTGCTGTATCCCATAAGTTTTGATGAGTTTTGTTCTCATTTTCGTTTTTCTCAACTTATTTTCTGATTTCACTTGCAATTTCTTCTTTTGACTCACTGATTATTTGGAAGTGTGTTGTTCAGTCTCCACACATTTGCAAATTTACTTTTCTCCTGTCTATTATTGATTTCCAGTTCCATTCCATTAGGATCTGAGAAGGTGCTTTGTATAATTTCAATCTTTTTATGTTTATTGAGAGCTGCATTGTGCCCTAAAATGGGGTCTATCCTGGAGAAAGATCCATGGGCATTTGAGAAGAATGTATAACCTGCTGAATTTGGATGTGGTGTTCTGTATATGTCTGTTAGGTCTTACTCGTATATCATATTGTTTAAGTTCTCTGTTTCCTTGTTGATCTTCTGTCTAGTTGTTCTATCTAATGATGCGAGTGGTGTGTTGAAATCTCCAATGATTATTGTAAAGATGTCTATTCCTCCCTTCAGTTTTCCCAGAGTTTGTCTCGTGTACTTTGGGGCACCGTGGTTAGGTGCATAGATATTTACTACTGTTATGTCTTCTTGGTGGATTGTCCCTTTTATTAATATGTAATGGCCTTCTCTATCTCTTATAACAGTTTTTGCATTTAAAGTCTGTTTTGTCTGATATAAGTATAGCTACCCCTGCTCTTTTTGGTCACTATTTGTGCGCAGTATCATTTCCCAAACTTTCACTTTCAGCCATTTTTCATTCCTGGGTCTAAGGTGAGTTTCTTGTAAGCAGCATATGGATCGCTTATGGTTTTTTAATCCATTCTGTCAGCCTGTATCTTTTGATTGGGGAGTTTAATCCATTCACATTCAATGATATTACTGTAAATGCACTATTTACTTCCACCATTTTATTCTTTGAGTTTCATATGTTATATCTTATTTTCACCTCTTTTTCCTCTTTTGGTTTTCCTTTCTGCTGTTCTTGCCTTTTCTCCAAGCCTCTTTCTCCTTTTTCTTTTGGGCTATATGACTCCCTTTAATGCTTCCTGCAACAGCTGATTCTATTCTTTTTATGAACTCTTTGTTTCTGTTTGTGTGTGTGTGTGTGTGTGTGTGTGTGTGTGTGAATACTATAAACTCTCTTTCATATTTGAAGGACAGTCTTGCCGGTTAAAGAATTCTCAGCTGGCAGTTTTTCTTTTTCAGTATCCTAATTATATCATCCCAATGTCTTCTAACCTCCATCATTTCTGATGAGAAATCCACATAAGTGTTACTGCATGTCCCTTTTATGTGATGATTTGCTTCTTCCTTGCTGCTTTCAGAGTTTTCTCTTTATCTTTGGCATTTGCCTTTCTGAGTAGGATGTTCTTGGAGTTTGTCTAGTCAGATATACTCTGATTGGAGTGATTGTGCTTCTGGGACATGCAAATTCATTTCTTTCATAAGAGTTGGGAAATTTTCAACCATTATTTCCTCAAATACTCTTTCCACTCCTTTCCCCTTCTCTTCTCCTTCTGGTACTTGCATAACATGTATTTTGTTATGCTTCATGTTATCATTCAACTCCCTGAGCCCCTGTTCAATTTTTCTCATTCTTTTCACTCTCTATTCTTCTCTCTCTTCAATTTCAGCTGTTCTGTCTTCTGCATCACTAATTCTTCTATCATTCTGAGTCATAAGCTCTGTTATTTTTATATTCAAGTTTTAAAATTTTTCTTTGTGCTTGCCCCATGTCTTCTTGATGTCTTTTATCTCTTTCAACTTGTTCGTTTATTTTAGGAGATTTATATGAACTTCATCAATTACTTGTCTCAAATCCTGTGTTTCATCTGGGACTTTGATATATTCCTTTGCTTGAGGCATTCCTTCTATTTTCTTAGTATGGCTTGTAATTTTTCGCTAATGTCTAGGCATCTGATTAGGATGGTGAGTTTACTCTGATGCACAGTCTCTCTCTTTTGTAGGGATTTAGTGGCAGGAGGCTGTATGTACAGCCATTCTTTGATTCTTAGTTCAACCTGTTCTAGGTCTTTATGATTGTCCCTTTTAGTTGCTCAAATGTGGGCCATAGACCTAGTAATGGCTTGCAGGCCTGCTTCCAAAGGCCTTGGGGAGGGAGCATTTAAAGCAGGGGTTCTTAACCTTTTCTGTTCCATGGACCCCTTTGTCAGTCAGGTGAAATGAATACTACTGTAAATTATTTATTGCATACATTCATAAGTGAAGGAAATGCTAGATTTTGGTTAGAGGTCAGAGAAAATAATAATAAATAAGTTGATATTTTTTTTTCAATTTGAGTTCATAGACCCCTTGAAATCCTTCCACAGACTCCTTGGGAGGGTTTTTGGATTCTTGGTTAAAATCCCTGCTTTAGGAGGTAATGGCTAACATATAATGGTTATTCAATTAATCTAAATTCCCTTATCTAAGCTTCTAGGAGGCAAAGATGCTCCAACTCATAAAAAGCCTTTTCTGATTTTCAGTGTTCCTTCAGTGATTTTTATCAGAGTTCTGTGCTCAAAGATAGCCAATAATTGTTTCCTGATTGAAAAAATAAAAACTTGAGTAACAACAAACAACAACAACAACAACAAACCCTGCTTTGAAGGCTGGAAAAAGCCTCTCTTACTTACTTACTTTTAATTCATCAAATAAGTTTCCTTGGTCCACCAGCATATAGTGGTATTTGACAGCCTTCTCAATTCAAACCCTGGTGGAAAGGTTTTCACTTCAATACCAACAGTAACAATATGACAGATGATGCTGCCTCAAAGCTATGCAGAGCCTCCTAATTAAAAGTTTCTCAGAGGCTGTTCTCCAACCTTTGTCAGCAGGCCCCTCCCTTTTCCCCACATAGGAAATAATTCTTCACCCTTCTGTGTCTTAAACAACAAGTCTCAATCAGTCTGGAGGGTGATTGAGAGGGTTAGATCTCTTTAGTCCCATGCTGATTCTCAGGGCAAAAAATCGTACAAACCATCTGACCTGGAAGGTCTCTTGGGACACAGTCAACCAAATTTCTTGGCCAGAAGCTGAATCAGCCTTAGTCTGTGTCCCTCTTTCTCCCCTTTCCTGGGTAGGTGGACCCCTGCAGTCCCACTGTCTATAGCTGCTAGCCAGAGGTCAGAAAATACAAAGCTGTCTATTCTGAGGGTGGGGGGCAGGTACCAGCTGCAGCTGCAGCTTTAACTCAGTTTTGCTATCAAGATTTTTTCCTTTTGTTTTGCTTTTGTTTTGTCAAGATTCCTTCCTATGCCCTTCTTTCTTCTGGGTTTTGTCCAGCCTTCCCCTAGCATCCTAAACCCTAGAACATATATATATATTTTGCATGTTCAGATATGGCATTTTGTTTAAGTTCAGGGCAGGTATAACAACAAACAGTAATTACAAACTACTTGATAGAATAGAGGCAATGCATTACAAAGATGTTACTCACTCTTCTGGCACTTAAGTATGTGTGTGAGCTTGTGTGTGTCTCACAAAAATAACTGTAACAATGTCAATAATGCATGTTTTCAAGAAAGATGGACTAATCAATCTAGTTTGAATCTGTAATAAAACTCCCTGTCACTTAAAAATTAATATTGGTGTTTTAAACATGTGACTATTCTGAGTTTACAATTTCCTAAACTTAAAATTGTTTTTTTAAACAAATCAATTTATTGATCCATATTAATAAAGCATACAATTTATTCAAAGTGTACAAGCAATGGTGTGTGGTATAATCACATAGTTGAGTGTTCACTTCAATCATTATTAAAGCATTTTCATTATTTCAATAATAATAATAAACAAAAAACAGACAAACCAACAAACAGGGAAATTTCTCCCCTCTCAATCTCTCTCTTTCCCCTGCTGTACATAGCTGCTATTTCTGGCTATTCTTGCACAATTAATTGTTTGTTTTTTAAGCAGTGTTATTGAGATATATTCACATAACATATGATCTATCCAAAGTGTATAATTATTTTTTTTTCCAAGATGTTTCTGCCTGTCTTTTAGCTATTTTTTTTTTTCTGGGAGAGAAGGGAGTTCTCTGTCACTCTAATCTACCCTTTTCCCAGAAGTCTACAATTCTAGACTCTTTAAAAGAGATAAGGTAGTTGAATGTTTTAAAGTGGCTGATATTACCTATGGAGTCAATGAGAAAAAGACCTTTTGAATTCTATGTGGTGCCTTTATTTTCAACTCTGAAAGATAAACCCATTTTAAATACTCAATATTCAGCCAGAAAGTTTCCCCCTAAGTTTTATTCTGTTAGATAAATGAAAAAACTCAATTTGTCTCTTAACCTAGGCTTCTCCCCTGTTGCATGGGATATAATCATATCCTTTTTCCTTGTATAAGGCCATATGCAGATGGAATTAACCAGTAAGGTGGGGGAAAGAATTGTTTACTTTGATTCCATTTTCTATATCAGTAGTCCTCAAAGATTAGGTAGTTCAGAATCACCTGGTGAGATTGTTAAAACAAAGATTGATTTATAGCCCCTCCTTCAGACTCATTAATAGGTTCACCATAGGGCCCAAGAATTTGCAATTTTTTTCTTTATTTTTAAAGAAGCTTTAGATTACATAAATGTTATATTGAAAATATAGGTTAGTCCCATATACTCCACCCCCTCCCCCTTCCACACTGTTCCCTATTAACAACATCTGTCATTAGTGTGGTACATTTGTTACAAATGATGAATACATATTGAAGCATTGTTACTAACCATGGTCTATAGTTTACATTATGGTTTACACTTTGCACTGCACTATTTTATTACAGGTTTTGACAAAATGTATAATGGTTTGTATCTATCATGCTGTATCATGCAGAACAATTTATGTCCCAAAAATGTCCCATGTTAGTCCTATTCTTCTCTCTCCCTTCCTGCAGAACCTGTGGTGACCATTGTCTTTACATAAATGCTACAAGCTCTTCCATTACTAGAATAATAATAAATCTACTTTAGTCCATAGTTGCATTCTCCCCTCATGTTTGTTCATTCCTCATTCTTGAGGATTTGGAGTATTTTGAGTGAGACTGATGAACTGGAGAGAAGGTGTTTGCTGCCACTCTGCTGATTTTCAGGGCTCAATTGGCATATGAACAGCCAGAAGATTTAAGTCTCTCATATATATATATTTGATGGGTATAGTGCTAATTATTGGTTCAAATAAAAGATACAAAAGAACCACATGTGGGAAAATTATAAATGAGTCTAACTATGATACTTTGGGGAGATAAGTTATCATATATTCCAAGATAAGGCCCTCCAACGGGGTGCTGATTTCCTGGGGTTGTCTGCCTTGTCTAAAGTGTCTAGCTGTCTTTAGAGTCCTCAGGAGCACAACTACTTGAGGAACTGTTTTCTGCGGCAGTCAGTGAGATCCTCCTGAGATATGCATAAGTGTAATCTCTGGAAAGACCTCCCGACTCACTTTGAAATCTCTTGGAAATAAAAACTCATTTGTATTTAATATTTCCCTCTTTTGGTCTAGGTTTTTTTCCAAATGCATCATTAGTTGGTACTTGGTAATAATCCCTTGGTGCCAGGGAGGCTTATCCCCAAGAGTATGTCCCACACCAGGGGTGGGGGGTAGGTAGTATTTTTATATGCTGAGTTTGAACAACATTTGAGCAACAAGGAGGTTTTCAGGAGGTAACTCTTAGGCAATATATTACTGGACTAAGTTTCAATTTCACAAGATCAAGGTTCATAAGTACAACCATCAATATCAAGGGCTGGCATATTGTTCTCTTCTCCTTGGCTAGACAGTGCCCATGTACTCTAGAGATTCTTGTGACTCTATTAGAGAATGTAGCAGGACTCCCCACAATGGGAATTCAATATTCTTTCAGTTATTGTGTGGGTTTCCACTCACTGAGACAATATCCCATGACCACATGAGCACATTCATATTCCCCAGAAACATGCCCCAGATATACTCATCCCCACACATCCCACCCCCACCAAGCCACACCAGTAATCCTCCCCTGCCACATTTGCAAACCTTCTGCAATCAAAAACCTCTTCCAAAATAAAGCCAAAAAGAAATAAAATAATAAAATAAAAAAATACATGAAAGAATTTGCATGTTTAATAAATTTATATGTGTTCCTGACGCTGCCAGTCTAGAGACCACTATGAAGACAAGTATTCCAGACTATTGCCTGGAAAAATTATCTTTATTGAATTTCTTCATAACTTCACCCTGCACCCCATTAAATTGTTCTTTCTAATTTTATCAATAATCAAGGATTTCAATATTACATATTCCATTTAGTAAATTTCTTTATTGCATTAATGATATTGGAGTTATATAAGAAACCTCTACATTTTAAGTGCATTGAAGCTAAAGTATTTAGTGGTAGATTGCCATGGTGTCTGACATGTACTTTCAAATCTTTTAGGAAAACAAATGAAGAAATAAACAAAATGGATATGCAGAGAGAAATAAAGTAATATTGCATATGTATTCAATTGGACAACCAAGTGATGGGTATATAGGTGTTAACTGTACTATTCTTTTAACTTTTCTGTAGATTATAAATGTTAAAATACTTTTTGGAAAGAAAACGACCTACAGGGTTTTATGGGTGATATAAGCTAGGTTCAGACAATAACAGTCAACCGGAATTTATGGTGCTTTGTGTCTTCTGCTTTAGATAAAGAAGACAAGTTGTCTCTACCAGGAAGGGAGGAGCCATCCGTCCCGGCTGGGTGGTCTCAGCAGCCCCATCCACGCCATAAGGCTATAAGGGTCGCTCACCACCTGGCACAAGCCAAGACCCCAGCAGACTCGGGAAGGGGTCTGAGCCTAGGACGCACCTGACAATCGGCGTTGCGGTTACTCAGCAAGGGCGCCTCACCGCAGGGTGGAGTGCTGAGGAGGGGTCCTCAGAGTCAACATCGATACGGAAAAGTAGACCCTGGGCCATCCCAAATCCTGGCGCAGAGGTGGGTGGGAAGCTGCATTAGCCGTGCTCTTCGGAAGGGCAGCGTTTGCAATTCCTCTCGCCTGCCCTGGGAGCTTGGGAACCTGGACTTTATCCATCCAATCAGAGGAAATGCTTGATAACAGCTGGGTATATTCTAGCAGAGTTCGTGGGTCCCTAAGACAGTGCGATGGAGGAAGCGACCCAACGAGAGGGATCTGGGAGGCTTCATGAGCAAGTGAAGTTGATTAGATTCGTCTTTTAAAAAGCCATCTGGCTGACAGGGTGGATGCTTTAGGGGCATTCAAAGGAGGATGCAATACTGGGAAAGTGGTGGAGAGGTTGCTGCAACTGCTTTCCCTGCTGGACCTGGAGGAGGGAGGAGGTGTGAGGGAGGCTTAGGAAGCCCAGGGTGTTAATAGGAGTTTCTCTTGAGTCACCTCCTGCTTTGGGTCAGTGACCCAGCTGCAGTTTTTTGTATACTAAATAATTTAGTTAAAGATACTTATCGTTATACATTTATTATATAAACATAAATTATTTTTTATTACTTTACAGTATTCCATTTATGATCTCCACTTGTGACACCTTGGACAAATTAAAACTTTCTTGAGTCCTGTTTTCTCTTCTGTAGAATGGAAGCAATAATAGTACTACTTCTTGAGTTGTCTTTTCCACTAAATTACTAACCTGTGGTACAATCTCCATATGTGTGGAAAGAATTAAGGCTTTATATGAATGCATGGAGTGTGCTCAGGGAATGGAAAGGAGCCCAGGGCCTTCAGAGAGAACCAGAGGCAGAGTATTTAGGAGGTGAGGTCAGGAAAGTGAGGAGGGGCGTACAGCTCACAGAGGGCCCTGCAGGTCATGGTCAGGACTCAGGCTATTGTCCTGATCAAGTGGGAACATGCTGTAAAATCTATATCTTACAAGGAAGATTAGCTACTTTGCTGAAAAACTATGGAAATTGGCTTAAGGCTGAGGGAGAGGAACCGTTAAGAAGTTATTTTTAATTTTATTGTGATAACATTAAAAACATAAAATTTGCACTCTAGCCACTTTGAAATATACAATTCAGTGATATGGTGTCCTCATTTTTAGTTGCAAAACTTAAAATGTCTAATTTTGGTAAACTAATTTAGAGTTAGGGGAGATGAGGACAAACTAGTGAAAGAGATGAGAATATTGGTCAAAGAGGAAGGTGAAAAACCATGAGCATGGTGAAATATAAGCCAAAGAAAGTATTTCAGGAGCATTACCAGCTGGGTTAAATGCTCTTAAATAGATCACATATGTTGAGGATTGAAAATTACTGTGGCCTTTGGCCAAGTAAACATCATTGATGAATTTAAGAAAAGAGGTATTCATGGTATGGTGACTATGTTAAGTTGCTTTGTAGTGGATTCGAGAAAGAATGGAGAGAGAACTTTTGAAGGAGTTTTGCTGTAGAAAGACCACAGAAATGGGATGGTTCCTACAGTTGGAAGTGGGATCAGTTGAGCATTTTTTTTTTTTTTTTGGATTTAAACAATAACACCTCATTTATATGCTGATGTGTATAAGCTAGTAGAGAGACAGAAATTGTTGCAGGAGAGAGGCAGAATGCCTGAAGCTAGTGAATGAATAGGCAAAAAAGGATGCAGAGACCCAAAATCTATTTATACTATATATACACACTATACATTAAAATAGGAATGCATTCCCCATGTGGGCAATACCCTTTGACCTGACCTCTAATGTGGAGCTCTCTTTTCTTCAGAATTTTTGTTTCTAAGATCCTAATAGACTTCTTAACAGTCCAGTGTCTTCAGTCAGATGCTATGAGCATTCTATCTGCCTCACATGGAAGATTTAGGCCAGAAGAAGAAAACTCCTTTTTATAATGGAAAATCAGTATATATATTTCCATGACTTTCTTCTTACAACAGCCAAAAAGCGATTTTCTATACAAAACATCAAGAATTTTATAGTCCACGCTTGGCATCAGTGTCATTATTTAGCCCTTCTCTCCTTAAGGAGTCCTTGCCCCCACCATCCAGGTGTCAGCCTGCAATCAAGGAGACAAGATCTAACTGGGCATGGGTGGGAATCACCCTGTCTTAAAAGCTTCATGCAGCACGGAGCCCATATCTCTTGTAACAACTCTATGGGCACAGCTCCCATGAAGTTCCTTGAGGTACTTCAAGGTACCTCCCAATTATAAGAGTCACCATACTCAAAAAGGCTTAAGCTATAGTATTCCCATAGATATTTATAGTGTCTTTGTTGTTCCTCTAAGTCCAGATGCAGTTTACCAATCAGGGTCATTTTGCCATTAGGATAGTGCCAAGCATCATAAGTGACATACCACCTTATGAGTTTGATAATTCCAGAGCTGTGGATTTAACTGAAGATTAATTTATGGTCAAATTTGTACAGATTATAAGAAGTTTTTGTCACCACCTCCTTTTTAAAATGGCTTCTTCTGAGGTGACATACAATAACTACAGATTTTTAAAGTATAAAATAAGGTACATTTTTACAAATCTATGTATCTATAAAACCATAATCACTATCAAGATACTGAGCATATCTCTTACCTTGAAATGTTTGCTCCTGCCTCATTGTAATCCTTCCCTCTGCTCTCTCTGATCCCAGAACCCACAGGCAACCACTTCTGTCCTGTAGATTAGTTTGCATTTCCCAGCATTTTATATAAATAGAATGATACAATACATAATTTTTTTTCTGGAAGATTAGGAGGACCTGGATTTTCTTAGCAAAATTACTTTGAGATTCTTCTCTGTTTTTGTGTGATTCAATAGTTCATTTCTTTTTCATGCTGAATACTATTCTTTTATAAGGATATACCTCAATTTACTTATCTTTTCTCCATTTGCTAGCCCATGTCTTGTTTTCAGTTCTGAACTATTACTTTTGTTGGTTTTTATAATATACTTCTTTGAAGGAAAATTCAAATGAGAGGTATTCATAATACCATAATTCTTACTGCATTTCTTACCTGCAGTACATCCAAAAATATAAATTTACTCTTATCAACTAAGTTGGTGTCTAAATGGTATGGTTTGTATAAGAAGGAGTTTATGCATGATTGACTCTAGTTTCCCATGAGAATATTTTCTCACCCACAGGAACATCTTGGTGACAGGGAATATGGCTCCTTACTGATTATTTTGACATCATGTCTGTGCTTCAATTTGGCTGGGCATCAGAAGCAAGAGGAGATGCTACAGAAAGACCTCTGCTTGGCTGTGCACTCAGGCTCCTCTTGGAAGAGAATTCTGGGAAGAAGGGAAGGAAGCAGAAGCCCATTTGAAACCTGTAGCTTCACAGATGTTGGCTTCCAGGAAGGAGAATGAGGACTGAGGAACTATCAAATTTTAAATTTTCTTAGCTCCTGGAGAAACAGGAATTTCTGAAGAGAATTCTTAGATAGTATTCCTAATTGATTTGCTTAAAAAAAAAACTCTTCACAGCAAGAATTGCTCCCTGGCTGACCTCCAAGCAGAAGTCAGCTGCCCCATCTGCCTGGATTTCCTGAGGAACCCAGTGACCCTTAATTGCAGCCACAACTTCTCTTGCTCCTGCATCACCAAGGGCTGGGAAGATCTACAGGATGCCTTCCCTTGTCCTGTCTGCCTCCACCAATGCTTTGACAGGAACTTCAAGAAGAACAGCCAATTATGCCACATGACTGATATTCTGAAGCAGCTTTACTCCAGGAGTAGAAAGAGGAAATTGCAGGAAGAGAAACCCCTGTGGGAGAAACACAATCAGATCCTAGTCCAGTTCTCTGAGAAAGACCTGGGGCTATTCTGTCTTCAGTGCAAGATCTCCTCTGACTGCTGGGATCACCACCTGAGCCCACTAAGCAAGCTGTAACTAGTCACAGGAACAGACTCAAAAGCTACATTGAGATTCTGAAAAAGCAAGTGGATCATGCTAAAAACATGTATGAAACACAATTTTCAAATTCAATTCATTTGAAATGGAAGGTAGGAATTTGGAGGAAGAATTATACTCTGAATTTCAGGAATTTAAGCATTTCTTGGGAAAAGAGGAGGAAATAATTCATATTAAACTACTAATTGAAAAGAACAGTGTTCAAGGAAAATTAATTGAAAACAAAATGCAAATTTCAGACCCTGGTCGACACTAAAATATCTTAGTGAAATAATCGAGATTCATACCATGAGACACCATACAGCCACAAAAACGAACTGCTAAACTCAAAATAAAGGTGAATTTCACATAAATAATATTGAGCTAAAGAAGCTAGAATTTAATGCATAGTTTCCTTAGCATGAAGTACAATATCAGATGAAATTGATCTGTGGTATTACAAGTCAGGACAGTAGTTAGCTTTGGGAAGGAGAGTGGGGTCAATGATTGAGAGCAGCCAGGATGTGGTTTCTGGGGTGCCGTTATTGTTCTATTTTTTTTATCCAGGTGGTGGTTACAGGGACATGAGCTCTTTGAGATAAAACATCGAGTTGTATACTGATGAATCTTGCCTTTTTCTTCATGTCTATCAGATTTCCATGAAAAAGATCTATTAAAAAAATCCACACCAGCACCAGAATCCTGTCATCCCTCCGTGTTGACTCCATTGGTGGAGCCAGGGAAGGTAGAGATTTACCAGCTCCTTGGTGATCATGATAGAGCCACTTCTCCCAACAGCAACTGGAACACAACAGACTTACCAGTTAGGCAAACTGGAGGTCAGATTCCTGAACTGCTCACTCAGCAGCCCCTTGACCAAGGGCCTGTCACAAGGTAAATGTTTATAAGCCATTGCTTTCCCTGATCCACCAGACACCAGAAGCTGTGTAATTGTTCATTGCACACTCTCACAGGTTACCAGAATAGGGAAGTTATAGAGAGTGGGCACCAGAGCCAAACAACTGGGTTTCACTCCTGGCTCTGCCAGTGACTAGCTGTGACTTAGGGTGAGTGAGTCATTTAAAGTTCCTGTGATTCCTCCACTGTAAAATGAGGATGATAATAGTAGAAGCTACCACAGATGTGATGAGTGAGTTTACATTAGCCTTTTAGAACAAAGAAAGTGCTACATAAGTACATTGTATTATTACAGGAGGCAGGTATTAATCTCTGCTGAGACTACACTGCAAGTCTCAAATTTATGTCAGATCAATGATGGCAACATTAAAAATGTATATGTATATAAATACATACATACATATCATACATTCATATAAAATGAGAGAAAAATAATATACACATAAAGGGAGAGTAAGAGTAGAATCTGACCCTCCATGTAATGATTGGTACTTTCTCCCTAAGAATGATACAGCAGGTTTTTCAGGGGTTTGGGGGGTGGGGCATAGGCACAATTTCTCAATGAATGTGGAGATTACAGTAAGTGTGTACATATTTATTGACAATGACTAATAATTGAGCTGGTATTGGGGGAAGTGCTTTGTAGAAATGATCTCATTTAATCCCTATTTAATGATCACAACTTTCTTGGAATTAGGTTCAGAGTAGAGAGGTAAGTGAGGAAGAACGATATTGAAAATCCTGATTTCTAACTTCAAAGCTGGAATACTCATTTCCAATACATTTACTGCTTCTCAGATGGACACTGACCTGGACTGGCTTTCGAGTGTCCTTTGTTGTAGAGGCCCATGTTGAAGCCTCGTAACCAGGATGCTGCTTCTGGCTCCCCTGAGAAGATAGCTGTAACTTTATCTGTGAACCCAGGATAACCCCATTACTTTACCCACTGCACCTCACCAACCACCTAAATGTAGGTATTAATTCTTCATCTTAAGAGCAGTGAAAAATTATTGAAGGGATTTACACAGAGGGTTGACATGATCAGAACTGTATTATGAAAAAACACCTGTGTAGCCAGTGAAAGAAAAGTCAGGACTGATGAAGGTACACAGTGGTCATCACTGGGACACTACAGAGGCTCTTGCCCTGGTCCAGTGGCCTGAAGGTATTCAATAAAGCCAGAAACTAGAGCACTGATTAAATTATGGAGATTTTCAGTGGAGGGGTAGAAGTAGGTGGGGCAAGGGATAACAGGCCTTATCTTTCATGCAGGTTGTGCAGAAAATTCAATCAGAAGGAAAAATGTCATTAGAAACCAATTGATGAGAAAGATCCAGGAATTTTAATAAATGCCCTTTATTATGCTAAGATCCCTTTTATTCCTTTTCAATGCCTTTTAGCTTTAATTGAGATGATCAAGTATGTCTTTATGTTTTTTACCTTCATTTTATTAATGTGATGCTGTACATCGACTGATTTTCTTTTGCGGAGTCATCTTTGCATTCCTGGAATAAATCTCACTTGATTATTGTGTATAATCTTTTAATGGGCTTGCTCAGGCTTATGCCTAATGATATTAACTAAGAACCAATCTCCTACCAGCCCCACCCTGTGGAAGATCATAGCCTTATGTGATTCAAAGTTACTACCATGACCCTCTCCACCCACCACACTGCAGAGCCTCAGTCCTTTACTCCCATTCACTCCACCTCACTGTTTTCCATTCTCTCCAGATCAACTGCTTTCAAAGGACAATTTTAATCATGCAACTCAAAACAATGCAGCAGCTTTCATAAATTGGAAAGAGATAAAGTATGTCCCATGTCCCAAAAAGTACCCACTTATGAGAATAAGTGGCTCATCTTTCACCATCCTTCTCTCTCCCCTCACTCAGCCCAGGGCTTTCCCCTGCCACAGAGCCTTTGCACAGGACTCTCATCCAGGCCATCTCTCAGCCCCTTACCCTTTGTTTACTCTGGTGTTTACTCCCATTTTTCCTTCAGATCCCAGCCTAGATGCTACTTTCTCTGGGATGCATTTTCTGAGCTCTCTAAAACTCTCTGAAACATTACAAGTTATTTTTGGCAAATTGCTTATTAGGCAAATTGGAAATGAAAATTAATTGCTAAATATAAGACCAAATATTTTATTGCATGCTACCAAAAGGCTCTACACAGATTACCTTATAAAATATAAATTTTAGTAAATTCAGTAGGATATCTGGGTGGAGGCTAAGTTGGGGTTCTCTGTATGGGGTTTGTATTATATTACTTTTTAAACTGTCCTTTTAGCTTGAAAATTATTTCCATTTTTAAAAAATGTTTAAAAATACCCCTAAGCAATTTTTAGTTATTTGGAGCTAACTTGTTTTGCCTTCTGAAAAAAAATTCAAATTTTAGAATATTTCAATCATATAGAATAGTAGGAAGAATATTAAAATGATTTCCATAATTTTGATTTTTACCCATAAAAAAAAAAATGATTTCCATGAACAAAGAAATCAATGTTTACAATTATAAAGATTGATTATAATCTCTTAATGTGCTGGCTCAGGCTTATGCCTAGTGATCTTAATTAAGAACCAATATCCCACCAGGCAATCTTTAACTCTTGCCCCATCAGCTCCTCTTCACCATTAATTTGAGGCAAATTCTAGGCCTCTTATGATAACTGTGTGAGCATTTCTTAATGTGCCTCTTAAGAGACACATTTTTAAATTAATATAAAACTAATAGTACAAGGTATTAATAATAGGCTGGTATATTGGGAAAAATCCACCTAAAGCAAAATATAGTCTGTAGTTATCAGTAATATTTTAACACTTTTGCATCAATTGTAACAAAGGTACCACACTAATATTAAGTGTTAATAATAGGAGGATGGGCGTTCTGGGAATGTTGCAGTTTTTATTCTTAAAAAAATGTTTTCTGTCACAGATAGAACCAAATTTCCCTATCAGTTATTTTGTTTTACCTTGAGGCCTCTCTGAATGTACATGCAACGAGCTCTAGTTCAGAGCTACATATTCAGAACAAAAGAAAAAAAAAAAAAAAAAAAAAGAAAACAAGAAGAACTTTAAATGAGAAGCAAGACAATTAATATCTTCAGATTGTTCCTATGCCGGTTGAGCCCTGAAACCCAGCAGATATGCAGCTAACTCATACTCACCAGTTCTTTGGACCTGCATGGGACAACTAACAAAAGGGTGGTGATGGGTCAGCATCATCCCAAAAGCAAGGAGAATCTTCAACTGCAAGCAAACCAATTCCATCCTCTGCCCATAATATCTACATCCTTTCTCAGTGTGAAGTAGTCAGAGTGGACATCATCTCAAATCTCTCAAGACTGAAGAATGAACAGAAATAAGGGGGGAGTGTAACCACTTTCTTAACCAGATTTCTTGTTATTGTTGTTATGATCTTGTGTTAATTAAATTACATGTAACATTGATATAAAAATAAGTTTTAAATGAAAAAGGATGGTTCTGACATAAATAACTAAATAAATGGTGTAAATACTAAAAAATTAGAAGTATAAAAGTAATGCCATTATTGATATATAAAATAATTAGCAATATTTTTTATTATGATTGTATATCCACTTCCCAAAGTGAATGATAATATTTAAGACTATATGTTTGATAGTGGAAGTAAATTAAGTCTTCCATTGTAATGGCTTTTTTGATCTTCTAAATCTAATACCTACGTTTCCCTGAGGAGGGAGATAAAGATATATGAAAATTTTGAGATAGAAGGGAAAGTGAGCATTTTGGCTTAAAGAAGGGAGTAAAAGAAGGTGGTTTAGCTGGAGTGAGGCAACAAAATACTGAAAGAATGGTATCTTTTTTTAAACTTGATTTTATTATAGAACATATAAAGCATATAGAATTGTAGAGAAAATAGTGTAATAAATCTCAAGTAAACATCCACCAATTTATGTCCCCATGCATTACCACCTCTCATTATTTTGAAGCAAATCCTAGACATCTTAGATTCTTATGTGCCCATATTGTATCTTGTATCTCTTGATTGTAGAGTATCCTTTCATTAACATAATCAAAACATTTTGTCAGATTTATAGCTATTTTCCCATTTGTTTATTATAAGATATCCACTCTCTCAATTGACTTGTAATTATTTTTGTTTTGGAAATGAATATATTAGAATCTGGAAAAGATGCAGATAATATTTTGTCATACACGTGTTCTTCATGTCCTTAATTTATGTTGTACACTTTTTTCCCTCGCTAATTTTGTTGAAAAAATATGGTTAATTTTCTTACAGAGTTGCTCACAGTCTGGATTTTTGTTAATGGCTTCCCTACGTTGTGATTTCCATTGTTTCGTGAAGTCTTAGCTCTCTCCTGTACAAGAGAGTTAGTAAGCTAAATTTGTGGACCATTGAACATAGGTGGAGAGAGTCACAGAGCAGTGATTGACTGGGAACAGTAGTGCCTCCTGGCACCTGCTTATAGAGTTGAAGGGAAGGAAGCAGAACTGAACAGTTATAGTTTACTGAGGACCTTGAAAAATCTACAAGCATGCATATCAGGAAAGAGAAAACCAAGGATAACTCAGATTCTCATATTCCAGCACCTGGATACCAGGCCTCAGTGAAGGGAGAATTCTTCATTGCACAATGGCTTAAACAACCTCTCTGGATGACCTCCAAGCAGAGGCAAACTGCCCCTTTGCTTGGATTCTCCTAGAAAAACAGTGACCATTGATTGTGAGCACAACTTCTGTGGCTCCTGTGCTGGCAAGATCTACAGGACATCTCTCTGTCCCATCTGCCTGAAGTACTGTCCCAATGAGATCAAGTCCCACCCTTGTTCATGTTGGCCTTAATTAACTAGCAACATCTTCAAAGATGCTATTGACAAATGGGTCCACGTCCTTAGAAACAGGGGTTAGGATTTATTTTATTTTTCAAAGTAATACATTATTTATTAAGAATCTCAAATACTCAAAGATTTAACATATAATAGAAACATCATTTCAAATCAGTGAGAAAAGACTGAGTTTTTCAAAAAATGGTCTGTGAACAGATATCTGATTAACATGAAGACCTACACCTTACATTAGTCACAAAAAGCAATACCAAATAAAGATTTGAAAATTAAACACTCACACAGATGTACATATTATAAATGTCTTAGAAGAAAATACAGAAAGTTTTATATTCTGAAATAAAAACCACGAAAATTATAATTTTGGATATAAATACAGAAGATCTATAAGAAAGGACACCATAAGAAAGTTAGACAAGTGACTTAACTGGGACAAAACATTAGAAACACACATAAAAGATTAATATCTAAACTATATGCAAAACTCTTAACAAATCCATGGATAGACAAATCAGTCAGTAGAAAAATGAGCAGTGAAGGGAATATTTCATTCACACAAAATACATGAATGGGCTAAAATAAAAATATAAAAAGATGCCCATTCTCACAAGTGTCAGGGAATTGAGAAATAAAACAATAATGTAAAAAAAATTTCATCCATTCGATTTAAAATGAATTTAAAAGTCTAATATTGAGTGTCCTCAATGATATGGGGAAGCAGGTACTCACTCATTCACTGCTGAGGGGAGATGCATATAGATATAGCCATTTTGGAAGCTAACTATAAGTATCTCTTTAAATTAAAAATGCTTAATATTCTGGCCCAGCAATTCAGCTCCTAAGCATAAACCACAGAGAAATCCTTATATTTGTATAAGGTGCCATACAGGATGATATTCAATTTCAGCATTGCTTATAATTGGAAAAAACCTGGAAACTACACTCAATGTCTACCATAGCCATGGAACACTACACAAATATAGACATTAGGTAAATGTGAATATACTGAAATAAAGAAATCTATGTAGAACAAGTTGCATAATGATATACATATATTTATGTAAAAAACAAAACTAAAAATATTTCATTTCTTGTGGCTATATAGCATACATAAACATTAAGTACC
Organism: Tolypeutes matacus; assembly: GCA_026826555.1. Lineage (NCBI taxonomy): Eukaryota > Metazoa > Chordata > Mammalia > Cingulata > Chlamyphoridae > Tolypeutes > Tolypeutes matacus. The sequence continues at coordinate 7,735,119 of JAKSZT010054457.1, forward strand.
AGGAAGCATCACTCTTGAAGGGACATAATCTATAGGAAGTGGCCATAATGAAACAACTGAATACAGAGAAATATTAGACCATAAATAAATTCCAAGGTTGTCCACATGGAAAGGGGCCAGAAAGTCTCCAGTAGGCAACATGGTAACATTGAAAGGTGCTGAGTCCAACAAAATGCAATCTATAAGGCACCCAGAGGGAAGGTCCCAAGTCCTAATAGAGCAATCCATTGAAGCACTTACTATCCAACGACCATCAGAACTGAGAGCCATGTCATTTATCTGACTCTCTGACAATCTTTCTAGTTTCTACATCCAGAACACTGAGGAAGAAGTCATCCAGGATGACTTCCAGAATACCACTGTCCCTATGTAGCAGCAACATATTTGGGGATGAATCAAGGCTCATAGAGCGGATAAAAATTTTATTTTTAAAGTTATAGAATTTGACTAACCCTTCACTACCAGCTGTAATGGTCAACTGGTTTGATCCATCTACTGCAAACCTCTAACAGATCCTTTATGAACTTGATCCTTCTGAAAACTCCCTTGATGTATTCCAGACTGATTTTTCCTCTTGTTCCACCTGGTGAGAAGTTGCTTCACAATTTTAGTCATGTGACATAATTGACTGTTCCTCTTTAAATTACCACTGGAGGGAAAAAAAAAAAAAGCCCACTGGAGCAGTGCTGCAAGTGAAAGGACAAGGGAAGATGTACTATAGATCTTCCCAGCATTGGTGGATACAGGAGTGACAGAAACTGTGGCCACAATCAAGAATCACTGGGTCTCTGAATTAAAGTGGATGTTGCATAAGTGAAAGAGGGAATTAATCTCTGAATTTGAACAACTTAAGTGTCTCTTAGGAAAGAGCAAGAAGTAAATTTTATGAGGCTACTAAGTGAGCAGAAGGATATTGAAGACAAACTGACTGTAAAGAAAAGCCAACTTTCAAACCATATATACTCATTAAAAAAATTGTTAAGTGAAATAACAGAGAAGCATATACAGGCAGACCTTTCTTGACTGCCAGTTTCCCAACCACAAGATGTCACTATAAAACTCCTAGAGAAGACTAGATCTGCTCCCTCATCCCCCAACTGTTCCCATGACTATCAATAGTGTAATATAGAGAGTAACTGTCTTTTGGATCCTGTTATATCTGGTAGCCTTGAGATGAAGAATGCTCAAAACTTTTTGTTGGTGGGTAGCCTCCATTTTTATGCACCCAGGTATCTGATAACTCACCAAAGTCATACTGTTCATGGAAGCAGAATCTAACTGGGCTAAGAACTGCCTCAAATATTCTCACATTCTAATGACAATAAGACTGTTTCTTACCTAAAAATAGATATGAACATTGAAGCAGAGATCTATGACAGATGAACTGTGTGCATCCTGCTTTGGAACTGCTGACAGAATGACGGTGAGGGCTGGTGTGGACACTGGGGAAAGAAGGTGTAGTAAGTATGAGCATTTGTTAAGCACTTTCTGTTAAATGAACTGTGATTCAGTAGTTCATTCTGCTTCATATTATTTCCATTTTTCATGAAGTGTCATTAAAATAACATAATAGGGACCTGATGAAGCTCAGTGGTTGAGCACCTGCTTCCCACATATGAGGTCCAAGGTTCAATCCTAAAAATAATAATAATAATATATAAGCTTGTGAATGAAACTGGGTCCAGGAATTTTGGATGTTTTGCTATTGTTTCTTAATAGACTCTACTTTTTTATTTTTTTGAGGTACCAGAGGGTGGGGATAGAACCTGGGATCACATAGGTAGGAACCCAACACTCAACCTCTGAGCCACATTGGATTCTCTGAGTTGATTTTTTTCATTTGTTTTGCTTGTTGTTTGTTTTTTTCAAGAGGCACTGGAATGAACTAAGGACTTCCCATGTGGGAGGCAGGTGCTTAACTGTTTGGGCCACATTCACTCCTTCGTAATAGACTTTAAAAGCTCATTCCTTCTTGACAACCCAATACAGAAAACTCTAGTTTCCTGATATATGCTGATAACTTTTTCCCAAACTTGATATAAGATCACAGTCCTCAGGAAGCTCTCTCAAATAGAAATTGCTGCTGCTCTCTTCATCCACCCAAGGTCTAAGGTGATTTCTGGATCTCTACATTTTAGGTGGATTTTTAACATTTCAAGCCCCTGTTGCATATAAGTAATAGATACAGGCTTTGACTAGGTTGTAGGAGGCAATTCCACTAATAGAATAGCTGATCACTCTCATTTCTTGTTCTTTTCCTGGAGAAACAAGAATTTCTGATGGAATTATCCTTCAATAGAATTCCTCACAGCACATGTCTTTGCAGCCTTTCTGACTGACCTCCAAGCAGAGGCCAGCTGGCCCATCTGCCTGGATTTCCTGAGAAACTCAGTGACCTTAATTGCGGTCACAAATTCTGTAGATCTTCCCAACCTCACTGAGTTCTGGGAATATCAATAGGGTATCCTCCCCTGTCCTGTTGGTCTCCACTACTGCTTTGACAGGAGTTTCAAGAGGAAAAGCTAATGATTTCACATGATTGATATTGTGAAGCAATTTCCCATCAGGAGGAGCAAAAGCAACCTGCAAGATGAGAAACCCCTGTGGGAGAAATACAATCAGATCCCAGCTCAGTTCTGGGACAGATCTCTTGAGCTATTTTAGACGTAGTGCAAGTTCTCCTTTAGCAACCAGTATCACTACCTGATGCCCACTAGGAAGCTACTCACAGGATGAAACTCTGGAGCTAAATTGAGCCTCTGAAAAAGCATGATAAAGGTGCTGAGAAGTGGTTAAAATCCAAGTATTGAAATAATTTGAATTGAGGATACAGGTGGCAAATTTGAGGGAGGAATTATACTCTGATTTTTAATAACTTAAGAGTTTATTGGGAAAAGAGAAGGATATAATTGCTTTGAAATTACAAATGGAAGAAACGGATGCTGGGAAAAAACCTAAGGGAAAACAATGTAAAATTAGAGCACATTTACACCCTAACAAATCTACTGAGTGATATAGCATAAAAGTGTGTGCAGTCAGAACAGACTTATTCCCAGGTGTTGAAAGTATCTACACCAAGTATGAAAAGCTAAACACTTCAGAAGTCTTTTGGAGTACACATTAAATACACATATAAAATCAATAATACCTACAAGATGATGTCATTACTCTACATTAACTACTTAGGTTTTTTAAATTTCTTTTTTTTTTTTTTTTTGGAAAGTACTGATTTTAATTAAATATAAGGCAAACTCTAGGCACCCATCATCTTTCTGCCTAAAAATTAGCAAAACTGTTGAGACAAGGCACAGTTTTTTCCCCCATACTTGTTATGTGGCTCCAGTTACAAAAATAAAAAAAAAAGGTTTTTGAAAATGTTAAACATAAAAATAGAAGTCTGAGGTTAAAATAAAATTGTAAAAAAAATCCAACAAAAAACTTGTCAATGTTGTTTTTAAAACTTCTGAAAACATTGCTATGGAAGAGTCAAAATTTGAAAAAGAAATTAAAGTGTCTTTGTTTTATTATTTTTTAAATTTCTTACAAAATATTTTTTTTCTTTTGGAGTTTAATGTCATACTTCTAACAAAGTCTCTTTAAATTACCTGTTTTTCCCCAAAAGAAATAACAACACAAACAAAACAGCAACATTTAACCCACCATCACACATACGCCACAATCAGATCATGATTATAATATCCCATGTATCATTTGAAGAACGGGATGGGTCCATGTAAAGCTACCTTAAATTTGGAAGATAAATAAAGGAAGGAAGGAACAGAAAAATAAATAAATAAATAAATAATAAAAAATAAAAAAAATTAAAAAGAAGTCTTTTGATATGAATTAAAGAAAAAAAATGTATCAGGCATCTTGAAAAGTATTTTAATCTACAGGTAACAACATATTTAAGGTAAATTTGACACTCATGCTAATGCTTACTCCAAACTTGTTATCTCAGAAGACAGAAAAAGCATGACATTAGGAAAGATGAACACAAACTTGCCTTACAATCTTGAAAACTTTACTTTTTTTACCAGGGATTTGCTTGTGGCAGGAATTATTATCAGGTATAAACAAGAGGCAAGGGGGATTGGGCTGTACGTGTCTGTAAACACTCTTACCCCCAAAATGCTATTACATTGCCATCTGCAAAAGACAGATACTTGTGAATCCAACTCTGGTCTTAAACTCCTGTTGCTGTGGACAAAATAAAATCCAGATTGATAGGCATTTTTCTGTACTATGAGTTGGGAGAGGTGTCATTTTATAATTTGTGTAATAGGTCTCTCGATTATATTTCCATTGATACATTTAGAAAAAAAAATCTTAGCCTTATTTCTTTGATAGATCTATTTCAGCTATTCTTACAATTCATATAATAATCAGTGAAAAAGGAACTGTTTGGAAAACTTCTGTGTATAGAAGTCTTTCTTCTTATTGTTCATGCATGATATTAACAATATTGTATATTTGCTAATTGTTGGTATGATATGATTTCAATAATAATGATGTTTTGTGATTTGATTGTTCTTAAACTTTATTTTTGTATAAGTATCGAGTCATGAAAAGTTGCAAAGGTAGTGCGCTCTGTATTTTTATGAAACACTAGAAGACAGTTATTTTCAGTCCCTCTGTTTCTGTATCTGTAACATTACTGATCATGCCTGTTTCACAAGAATGTTGGAAGAAACGTCTACCAAATAGACACGCAATTCTAAAATAAAAGACTTACAAATGAAAGTTTTCTTACCTTTGCTGTTTTGAACTTACATAGGTGCACTTTGTAATGTTCACCATTTTTTTCCTGTAGTTTCTCCATCTATAAATACATCAGCCTACCAAGTACGATATAAATTCCATGTTTTCCATTTTAATGAAGAAAGAGGTCTTTAACTTTCTGTAATGTGGGAGAATAGAGAAGCCCATTGAACCTCAAAACGTGTTTAGACCGCTATTTAAGAAACCAACATGGAAAGGTTGCTTTACAATAGAGGAGATATGGTGGGAAGGACTCATGGAATTTAAGCTCATCAGTGACAGGGTGTTGATGGCAAATATCCTCCACCAAGGGATGATAAGCTCTTGTGACACAATTAACCAGGACAGAAGTGGTTAACTAAGTTTAAGTTGTATGGCACTTGAAAGGTTGTTGGTGACTGTTCCTGAGTCTATTAATTAAGAAATGGCCAGGGTTACAAACTAAGCACATCCACAAAACTGTAGTGTAAGGAAAATATCACTTTCAATATTTCATTTTATCCTTCATTTTACAAATTCTCTTTAGATTTGTATTTTCTTTGTTATTTTCTCATAAATTATAAAACCAGGTCCACATATATTGCCTCAAAACAAATACTGTATTACCTTGTGGTAAACTACCATTGTTTTAGTAAACACTTATATTGTAGAGACTACATGTTATTGTTTGCAATACCTGGAAATGAGAGTTTTACATTGCATACCTGTTATTTTTGCTTATCTCTATAATTCGAGGAAGGTGTGTGGTATAATGCCTGAAATTAAGACTCAGTGCTAAGTGTTTTCTTGACATCAGGTCAAATCAGGAGGGCATCAAACACCCTACAATTGTATTCCCTCTATGCTTTCACAAATAAAGTCCCCTGGCCAAACAATCCTCTTTATCAGATAGACCAGACGCACAGTGACTGATTTTTCCTGAGTAGGGGGATGCAGGCCCTGCCAGCTGTGGAATTACTTTAACAAGGCAATCACATCCTTCAACTGGAACCAGCGGTCACTGCTGCCCCTTGTTACTCCACAGCCTGCATCTCACAGGCCCTACCTGTTCTGAGTGCAACCCCCGTGTGTCCTGGGTGATGGACCGTATCCTCTTCAGCACATTTGACTCATAAGTGTTACCCTAATCATATCACATTTCCAATAGAAGGGCCCGCTTGATCCAGTGACACAAAGGACAAACACATCTCTTAGTGAGAAGGTGATTCATTGCAAGAGCAAAAACAAGGATGTGGGGGAATCTTCCCAAAATCAATTCAAAGTGAGAATAGGAACTAAGGTTTTTATAGGCAAAAGGAGAGGGTTAGGGGAGAAGAAAACAAGTGATGCCAGGGGTCTTGGGAGGAGGATACATGCAATTTCTCAGTTCTGTGTTGAATCTATAACTTTCAATTTGCATGTTAAATATATTTCTCAGAGACTTAATGTCTTTGGATAGTTCATATGCTGGTTGAACCCTGAAATCCAGCAGATGTGTGGCCAGCTCCTACTCACCATGTCTTTGGGCTTACCCTGAACAACTAATAAAATGATGATGGATGAATTCCATCCCAAATTTAAGGAGTATCTTCATCTGCAAGTGAAACAATTCCATTCCTCTACCCCATAATATCTATATGTCTTCTTAGCCCTACGCAGTCAGAGTAGTCATCATCCCAAATCCCTCAAGGCTGAAGAATGAACAAAAATAAGGGTGAGTGTAACCACAGACCTAAGTAGATTTATTGTTATTGTAGTTTGGATAACTGAATAACATGTAACATTGATAAAACAAATAAAATTTTAAATTAAAAAACAAAAAACAAAAAACAACTGCAGCCCATCTTTTCTGTCCAATGTAAGGTGTCCTGTGTTCAGTTTCCCCCATAGCCCTAGAGGAGAAATTCCCTCATCAATGGGATGAAGAGGAGATGGATAAAACCATTGGTGTTGTAAATAGGATGACCCAACAAACACCAAGGAAACTTGGTCAGCTTTGACTAACTGCTCCTTTGCTATTTAACTTGATCCATAAGGCGGAATCAACCACCTGGGACCCAACCACCAATGGCTGCACACCGTACATGGTAGCGTGTGTGCCAGGTTCTATTGTCTCTATCAGGCACTGCCAACTCTTCTCTCTGTAAATTGTTGTTCTTTTCCCAAGAGGATAGCTATTGCAGGTTGACCATATCCCAGCCATAATTACTGTCTGGTGCAGCCTGTGTCTGGCAAGGGATCTCTGGGATTCCTGATACCTGGGCTCAGGCAGAGGCACCCTCACCAAGCCTGTCCAGGGAACATACATCCCTGGCCTGGTCATAGGGCTATGGGACAATAAAACTGTATTGATCATAGCCAATCAGGGCCTGAGTCTCACTTGTCAAAAGTTGAGGTTTCAGGTCCTTAGCTTTCCAGGAAACCCTCACATGATTGAGCCTGTCCAAATGGAGGCTAGAGTTGCTGAAAATACTTTCTTCATTAGAAGTGCTGAGCAAGAAATCCAGGCCCATCATTCCTCTGTCCATAAACTGGGAGATCATGGGAGTAAAATCGTGGACCTCAATAAACCATGTCTTTATTTAGCACAAGCTGACATTCCAAGGTCCAGCCCATCTACTGGATATTTGCTACCCCCCACCCTGAGCCTGTCCATCTCATAGGATCCCATGTGGATAAGTCCTGATGGTCTCTGATCTCTGAAGAGTGCTGAATGAATGGAGCTAAACTAAAGTGCATGTAATCATCAGGTCCTTGTCTGTACAGTGATTATTTGTTCCCTAAAGTGTACTTTGAGTGAGAGACAGGGATAAAGGCTTCCCTGGGAACCCAGGGGCCTGGAGGAAACTTATCCTGTGAACATCCTGATACATGTGTACTTCACAGGGCTAGTCATGTTGCAGGTTTCATCTCATTCAATGCTCACAGCAATTATGGTTGCCAAGGATATATTAGAAATTTGGGGGGTTAAGAGAGGGAGAAAAGATTACAATCCAGACAAGTCCTTCTCCAGAAACCCAAAATTTGGCCTCCACATACCCTGTCTACCACATGGGGGCAATGAAAAGTTCTGTAGTGGGGCATGGTCTCTTCTTTCAGTGTGGAGGAGAAGCCTGAGCTCACAGCCTGCACCTGCCTCCTGCCTCTGAAAACCCAAGGCCTTTCTGAAGGATCACAGAAACTTTCCCCTATCACTACCCCACAGGTATTCTACATTATAACCTTTAACAAGTACGACAGCACACAATGCAGGAATATGTTTTCTGGAAGAGTTAGGGCATCTTCTTTTCTCCTCATCTGACACTATCCACAGGAGAAAGAGACCAAAGTTGTTTACTAGCCTGTCTCCTATTTTAACTCCATGAAGGAAGGGACTACCTTCCTGGACTCTCCTAATTGGGTCTCTTCTACATTTTCTGTCTATCAAGGCCCCAGGAGCATCTTGTTCGTAGAATCAATGAGCTGGAATTAAGCATTTCAATCTGAGTCTTTGGTAAAGTCTGGTTCTCAAGGACTCCAAGCTCACAGGGCAGACCAGGTGCTCTGGACAGATTCCCTCATCATGTGTCTATGTGACATGTTCTGGGAGAAATCCCAGCCTCTGATAGCAAGCACAACCAATGCAGCTTTTTCATACCCAGGATAGAGCCAGGAGCTGGAATAGTCTAGAGTTTGTTTTTCCAGTTCCCTGGATGATTCTGGTGAGTCCTTTTCTACAGCCTTAGGCCATGGTAAGGCAATGAATTGAGCAGGGGTATATGTTTAAGCTATGGCCTTTCTGAGGTTCTGGACCCTTCTGAGTCCCTGCTCACCTGAAGCCCACAGTTCACTCATCTGCCGAAGCTCTGGTGGCATCATGGCTGTGCACTGGGTGGGGACAGCCCTTATTTCTTTATGGAGTGGGTATTGCTGCCAGGACCAGCCAACAGGTACTGACAGTGCTTTCTTACCACACACATCCCAGGTGTCTTCTTCTTCCATGTCTGAAGACACAATACACCTCTCCTTCTTCAGTTCACTGTTAAGGTCAGAAACTGTTTGGGTTTGAACTTAAAACTCTGAAGGGAAATTCCTTTCCTTGGGCCTTTGTAGAGTCTGGGCAAGGGAAGAAGCCTTAGGTAGGCATGGCCATGGATGTGTAGAAGAAGACATTGCTAGGGAAAGTGTTTAAAAATTTTGGATTTGGAAAGCAGTGTGTTTAGTTATCAAAATAGTCTGGTGTGTGAAACTTCCTAGGTTATCGTAAATGCTACCACTTTTTTTTTCAGCCACGGGACTGTTTTTTCCTCAGTCTCTCAGGGCACCTGTGACCCACTCCCACCCTTGATAGGACAAGAGAGGGACTCTGCTTCCCCAGCCTTTCTTGGTAACTAAGGGTGCTTTTGGCTTACACAGACTGAATAGTCAAGACACCTGTAGTTCCATCCCTTCCCACAAGTAGGATAGGTGGGGACCTGGGAATCCTCAGCCTTTCCAGGGAGCAGCAGGCACTGCCCAGCGTGAATGGTTCATACCTGTTTATCCATCCCCACCCCCCAATAGGAAAGAAATGGTTGGTATTTCCACAGCCTTTCCAGAAAATGGTAGACACTTCTGGCCTGCACAGAGAGGACTGTTGGATGCCTGTGGATCCATCCCCATCCCATAATAAGATGGGATAGCATGGAGTTAAAACCTAGAGTATAGGTTATTAGGAGATAGAATGAGGGTTGAGAAGAACTACTGATGCTTAATGTATGTAGAAATGTTAATTAACTTGATTGTAAAAGTGTGGAAATGGATAGAGTTGATGGTAACACATTATAGTGAGCAGCAGCTGGCTTATAAATGGGTTTATAGCTGCAAAGCGTAGCCTAGGGATGTAAATGTCAATTGAAAGAAAGCTATAGAATAATCTAGGGACTGAATAATATAGTGAACCCAGTGGTGGATGAGAACTGTGGTTGATGGTACAGATGGATGCAAGAGTGTCCTATGAACTACAGTGGATGTACGTCACTAGTGCAGGGTGATGGGAATGTGGAGAAGCATGGGAAAAATACAACTGGTGTGACCTGTGGACTACGGTTAACAACAATACTGTAATATTCTTGCATCAATGCCAAAGATGTACTGTGTTGATAATGGAAGAATATGGAAGAAGTGTGCCAATTGGACCATGGTTGGTGGTAATAGTCTGATGATATTATCTCATAATCTGTAACAATATTCCACCATGGTGCAGTGTGTTGGTGAAGGGGTGTTTTATGGGAATTATACACATGTTCATGATTGTTTTGTAAGTTCACAACCTTGGTAATAAAAATATATTTTTAAACATAATAGGGTGTGTTTGGGGAGAAATACACCAAAAGTAAGATATCAACTATAGTTAGTAGTAATATTTTGAAGATGCTCTTACATAGTTTATAACAAATGTTTCACAAAAATGCAAGATGTTGGTGGGGGGTAATGTAGGACCCCGGTATGATGTTATGTATATTTATTTTTTAAGTTCACAACTTGTATTATATACTTATTTTTTTATGTATGTTCATGTATGAATTTCATACTTGAATAAAAATATATTTTAAAAAAATAATCCAATGATGATTTTTTGCTCAAACCAATGATCACCTTAAGAGGAGAAAATGGTTGTTTTCTCATTTTGCACTCCTGCATTTAAATACTAGCATTCTTTTCTGAAGAACAATATTCTCCTGAGTCTCCTCCCTACCAGTTATAGTAACCTTTTGGACTTGTGGATTCTGTTTTTATTCAGTGTATTATAATCTATTATTTTATTTTTGGAGGCTCAAGGTGTTCCAAATGTTGCCAGTTGAGCCCCTTTAAGTCTGCTTCTGTATCCTTATTAGAAGTCCTCATTAGTCTTTGTGCACATTCCTGTTGTCTGACATAAAAGAGGCTTCAGTCTCATTTTGATCTTTCTGTGCCCCAGACCTAGAATCAACCATTTCTCCAAGAATCCCTGGCTGCTCTGAAACATGTTTAAACACCAATATCTCGGGGTACTGAACCCTTTTAAAAGTTTGATGTAAAAAATATGGGGGTAAACTTGTTAACAACCATGAATAGTCTTAGATTTTAACTTGATACAAGCTAAGAATATGGAATATCAATATTTCAAGGATTCTGGCAAAAGACACTGGCTAGTCTTGGGTCAGAGACAAAACAGTTTATGACTCAAGGCCAAGCAGGCAGCATAAGTTGTCTGCTAGCATCAGTTTCCCATGTGCCCAAAATCCATTTAGGACGGCCTAGATGGATTCTGTGCATACTGATGAGTTTGCATCAAAGTCAGAGAAGATCAATCTTAGGAATTCCTGATCTTTTCTAATGGGCTGCAAAGAACTGTATCCAAATTTTTCCCTAGAGAGAGACACTATTTTATCAAACTGAATAGAAAACATATGTTTTACATTCAACAACACTGAGATGGTTTTAAAACACAATAGTTGAAATCATGTAGAAAGGGACTGTTGATTGACAGCAGAAGATTTGCAGGACTGAAACACTCCAGTATTTCAGGGAGAGCAAAGGAAGATCTGGCTAAGGACATTCAGGAATGACCAGGGCAGTTAGCAGTTAACCAAGAGAGGGAGAGGTCCCATGAGGCAAATGAAGGTTTTAAGAAATTGGGAATGGCCAAATGTGACAGAAGTCCTTTCTTCATTTTTTCACCTGCTCAAGTTCCCAGATAAGGAAATTCTTATCTCCTTATCTGGGAAGAATCCTTTGACCAGAGACCTTATTATTTATCTCAAGCTACCATTTACTGAGGACTTTCCCAGGTACTTCACAGATTTTCTAATTCAGCAGAATCCTCACAATATCTCTGTGAGATAGAAGTTGTGATCCCAATTTGACTATGTTAAAACTGAATGTTTAAAATACTGAATGTTTAGAATACTGAAGTCACATGCATAATTTCACTATGTGATCGAAACCAGGTCTGTCTGACCCAATGACCAAGCTCATTCATTGCTCCTTGTTGGACTTATTTCTCATTTTTCAGTGTGGTGTGTACTGCTGGAGTGAACATGTTCTTATAATTCACCATGTTGTTCCTTTTTGATTAATTCCTATTTCGCTGGGGTATAATCTAAAATACAGAATTACCAAGTGATTTGATCAAACAATCACAATTCTCTCAGTGTTTTGATGGAGATATGAGGCATAGAGAAATTGCCTTAGGAAGACAGGTTTTGGACAGGTAATCAATTCTAGGGCTCACTATCCATTTCTATATCTTGAGGTAAAAATCACTTCTGCACAGAGCTGCTGTGAAGATTCAGCTGTTCCTTTAGGTGATGAATTTTACAAAATGCATGTACAGTAAATGAAGGCTATTCTTAACTAATTAAGAGAAGAAGAATTCCTGAGGCAAATAGTAATGGGGAGTAAGGAATAGACTATAGGTTTCTTCATAAAATATTCTCGATATTTTTAATAGTTCCTATTTATGTTCCCAAAGGACAATTTATTTTAAAATAGGCAGAAGTCATATGTGTGGGCCTGGTACAACTGGTAAGTTAAATGCTCAGAGAAAAAGAAGCAGCTTCAGAATACACAGCATGCTGCAATTTTCTTGAATACCTATAAATACCCACAAGGAAACATGCTTTCATATACATATTTTACTATGGATGGATGCACTGATGTCATTCCAAGTAATGACTAGACTCTAAAGAGGTGAACAGAGGAAAGGAAGTCACTGTATACCATTTGTCCATGAGAGGTGTTTCCATCACATTTACAATATCACTTTAAGTTTTAGTGAGTTTTACAACAAATAGTCAGTAATTCAGGCATTTGTGTTTCATTTAAAAGAAAATCCTTACAGTCTACCCTGAAAGGCTGGCCATCCTTATGAAGAGTCCAAAATATTCTTCTGTTGCTCATTTCTATGCTCTGCACTGCACCGCTCAGGCAATAGGTAATGTGCTGTTAGTCTTGCCTTCTGGGTTTCTAGTTAAAGACCACAGATAGTGAACACTCAACAAATTTGTTGAATATATAAATGAATTAACTGTGAGTGAATGGGATGTCAAGCAGACATTGTATATTAACATAAATCTCCTGAGAGGGATCAGTTCTGGAGGTGCAGATTCAGTGGTTGCTCTTGTATAGGTAGTTGCTAAAACCATGTGCCATGGATGACATTATCAAGGGCCTTCAAATATGACAGTTACCATTGGGACTTATTTAACCTACATATCCAGGACCCTCCAAAATAAAAATTCAGGTTCATTACCCCTAGGCAAGTCTGCTCTTTCCCGTGCCTTTGCCTGCCCACCCATAACCCCACTCTTTCCAATATACCTACAAAGTCCCCACCTCCATATTGAACAGGGAGGAAGTAAAGAAGTTTCTACAGGGAGCTTCTCTGTTATGCATGAGCCTGTGGAGTTTGAAAACTATTGGAACTAATTAGTGAATCCAGAAGACAGAATCAATGACCAAAAGGAGCAGATGATATTAAAGCATATGAGAAAGATCATGCTAAGCCTAATTAGTAAAGTCGTCCTTCGGCTTGAATGAGAAAGAATACTAAAGACTTTTCAAAGTAAACAATGCAGGCAGAAACCAGATCACTGGTTAAATAGAAGAGGAGAGTTTCTTGGCAGGAGTAGGAAGAGGTGGAAACAAGGGAAAATGCATCAAGTCTTCCACGCCTCTGGTTCAGAAGATGCATTCAGAGAGGAAGATGGGAAATGTCATCAGGAGCCGGTCATTTCTCTGCTGCTGATTTCATCTGGAATCTGTCCAATGAGACAAAGGAAAGGAAACCCTTTACATGATGAAAAGGCCAACTTAGGTCATATTCAGACCTTAACAGTGAACACAGAAGTTGTACTGTCTTTTGTTTCCTAACATGGACAAAGGAAGACATCTCTAACCTGCACTAAGGGAGCAGCCTACCATTCCCAGTGACTTCCTGACCAGTGGCTATAAGGGAAGCTCCTAAGACGCCTCAGCCACAAATGGGAGCAGAATATCTAAATAAGGAATGTGCCATTGGCCTTAACTGAGTGGAGATTCGGTGAAAGGGCTCTAGACTTTGGCTGGGCGTGTGCTGGGGGTAATCACACTCATCTAAAGGATACTATTATAATTAACATAAGTATACTAACATTATGGCAAGTTTAAATAACTAGCAATAATTTTATTATCAGCAGCAATCCAACTTCCCACATTGAATTATAATTTGGATGAAAGTGTGTGTTTGAAACTGGATCCGCATAAGGTCAATACATTGTATTTAATTTGTATGCCATAAAAATCTACATTAACTCCTCATTTCCTCCTCAATATTTTCTTTTCTTTTCTTGATGTTTTTTATTCGAAAAACTTGGTCAATTTGTCTGTAGAATTTTCAACACTCTGGATTTCTCTAATTGGATACCTATATGGTTCATAATATATTTCTTTGCCTCTATTGCCTGCAATAGCAGTTGCTCTACAAGGCTCGATATAATCTAAGTTATATGGTGGAAATTATCTTTAATATAAACATCTCTTTTAGTTATTTGGTCACCCTGAGATACTGTTCAAGTAATTATGGAATAATAAGTGTTTGATTGAATATCTTTTCACAATGGGAATATCTTTGTCTATAGAAATGATATTGTGTCTTGCAATTGTGATTCTTCCTGAACAAGAGGACTCCATAGTTAGCCTTCAATAAGATGAAACAGTGAATAAAGGAGGAGAAGGAGGCAGGTATATCAGATATTGCCTGTGGGGCGGCACTCTTCTTAGAAACTTTCCCTGGAACTGAAGGGAAGGAGAGAACCTGTTTGAAAGGAGAGCATCTTTGTAATGTCTACCAGGTCAATATTTTCCTGACTCCTGTAGAATCAGGCCTTTCTAAAGGGCGCTTTCTCACACAAAACCCCTGATTGCACAATGCCCTTTTTGTGTCTCCCTGGTTGATATCCAAGCAGAGGCCAGCTGTCCCAACTGTCTGCACTACTTCAGAGACCCAGTGATTCTTGATTGTGGCCACAATTTCTGTCACTCCTGCATCTACCAATGCTGGGAAGATTTTTGTACATCTTCCCTTGTCCTTTCACTTGCAGCACTGCTCCAGTGGGCATTTTTTTTCCCCCTCCAGTGGGAATTTAAAGAGGAATATTCAATTATGTCACATGACTAAAATTGTGAAGCAACTTCTCACCAGGTGGAACAAGAGGAAAAATCAGGAAGAGAAACACTTGTGTGAGAAACACAGTCAGGTTCTGGCTCTGTTCTATGAGAAGGACCACAAACATTATGTGTTCATTGCAGGGTCCCCTCTGACCACCAGGATCACTACTTGATGTCACTTGAGCAAGCTGCAGTTAGTCACAGGAAGAAGCTCAAATGCTCCATTAAGCCCCTGAAGAAACAAGTTGAAGATGTTCAAAAGGAGTTAAAAATGTAAGTCTCAGAATATTCGAATTAATGATGAAGGTAAGAAGTTGGAGTGGGGAATTGCATTCAGAATTTCAACAACAGAAGCATTTACTGGAAGAGGAAAGAAGAAGAACAGATGCCATTTTGGCAGAAATTGATGAAAGAGGAGGATGTTGAGGAAAAATTCATTGAAAACCAAATGCAAATTTCAGACCATATTTCTACACTGAAAAATATGATGAGAGAAATAAAAGAAAAGTGTGTGTAGGCAGATATTGATTTACTGAAATGTCTTGAAAGTATCCACAATAGATACAAAACCTAAAATCCTCAGATGTCTTTTCATATGAAATAAAGCAAGAGAATTGCTCTTTCTCTCCACAATATTTTAGCCTGAAGAAAACAGTTTATTTAAAGTAGATTTGACACTAGATCTTGAAATAGCCCACCCCAATATTATTCAGAAAACAGGAAGAGGGTGACCTATAGAATGATGAAACCAAACTTAGTTTACAGTCCCAAGAGATTTATTTTTAACCCAGCTATCCTGAGTTGTGAAGCTTTTGGTGCTGACAGGAGTTGTTGGAAAGTAGAAATAAGAGGCACAGGTGAATGGTCCATAAGTGTGTGTAAAGACTCTTTGCCTAGAAATGCTAATACATCACCATCACCAAATTATAGATGCTGGCAAATTCAGCATTTGACTATTACAAGTGAAACATGAATTTTTGTGTGGATTGGTATGTTTCTAGATTACGAGTAGGGAGAAGTTTCATTTTATAATTGGAATAATAGGTACATTCACAGAAAACCTTAAGCCTATTTTCTTTACTGGATCTACTTCAGACTCTCTTACAATCTGTATCATCACAAATGAGATGAACTCCTTAGAAACCTGATTTGAATCCTGTTAAAATTTTCTTTCTGTAATCATAGAATATCCTAGGATATTGTATAAACCTTGTTTAATTTTCACATAATCTATTTTAAATATCATGTTTTTTTTTCCAAAAGCAAAGAGAGATGTTTTTTGTCCTTCCTATTTTTGTAACTAAGGATAATATGGCGCTTCTGTTGTTTTATCACAGTTATGGCATGGGAATCAATTAGGAATTGCAATTTGCCGTTCTAAAAGGAGAGACTTTAGAATTATCATGTTCTTCTCAATGTTCCTTTTTCAAAACACCAATCAATAAATATATTTTATCCAAATTATCTACATGTTATAAATATATATATATCTTGTGAATTCATCACTTTATGTTTGCTTAAATGTCCATACTGGCAATATTTAAAACATATATTTAGAGAGGTTTTATGCCCTCTGTGCCATTGAGAAAGAGAAGCCAGTTGTAAAGTGGCAAGCATTTAGATCATTATCTGAAAATACCACTTTTACAGGAGAAGGCCGGAAATCAGAGATGAGGAGAGGGTGGATCATGGCCTTGAAGTTTACTAAGCAATTTGGTAGTAATGCTGGGGTCCTTCAGCAAAGGCTGAAAACTTTTCTCAAACAATTCACCCAGATAGTACTGAGTATCCATGCTTAGTAACTAGGGGCCTTGTAGATTTCAGTGACCAACCAATAAGGTTTTAATATCCATGATATATAAAGAGATCCTACAACTCAATAATAAAAAGACAAACAACTCAATTTAAAAAATGGTCAACAAACTTGAATAAATGTGTTACCAAAAAGGAAATACAAATGGAAAAAAAGAACATGAAAAGATATTCAACATCACTAGCAATATGGGAAATGAAAATCAAAGCTTCAATGAGATATCATTTCATTCCTATTAAAATGGCCATTATTAAAAAGATGGAAAACTACAAGTGTTAGAGTGGATGTAAAGTGATAGGAACTCTTCTTCACTGTTGGTGGGATTGTAGGATGGTATGGCCACTGTGGAATTCTGTCCAGTGGTTCCTAAAGAATTTTGCTATAGGATCCAGCAATCCTGTTTCTAGGTGTATACTCAGAAGACTGAAAGCAGGGACACCAACAGACTTTTGCACACTGAAGTCCATAGTGGCATTATTTACAATTGAAAAAAGATGGAAAAAACCCAGGTGTCCATCAGCCAATGAGTGGATAAATAAAATGTGTTGTATACATATGATGGAATATTATGCAGCTATAAGAAGAGACAAAGTCATGAAGTACATGAAAACATGGATGAACCTTGATGACAATATGTTGAATCAAACAAGCCAGACTCAAAAGGACAAATATTGTATGATCTCACTAATAAGAATTAAACAAAATTAACAAAATAATGGAGTTAATAGCTATAAGATTGGTCACCAGAAGATAAAATGAGGATAGTGAATGAGTAGCTGAGGCTTAATTGGTGTGGAATTTGTAATAAGGTTGATTGTAGATGTTTGGAATTGGAAAGAGGTCATGATAGCACATTAGATTGAATGAAATTAGCAGCACCAATATGTGGGTATGATATTGGTTGAAAGAGAAAGTTTATGTAATTAGAAGAAAAACTAAAGGATGAGACATGGGACTGTGTAACATAATGAACCCTGTTGCTGATGATGAGTGTGGTTAATAGTAAAAATATAAGAATATTCTTCCATGAGTCAAAAAAAATGTGTGTTGCTATTGTGGGATGTTCATAATGGGGAGGTAATTATGCAAAGTTACACCTAAAGCAGACTATGTACTGTAAGTAATAGCAATACATTAATATTTTTTCATTAATTGAAAAAAGAGAGAGAGAAAATTATGCTGTGTGACAGAAACCAGACACAAAGTACATATTGTTTGACTCCAATTATATAAACAGCAAATATGGGTAGATTTGTAGACATGGAATTGAATTGGTGGTTACATATGGCAGAGCAAAGATTAGGGGTTTGGGTGGTGACTGCTAAAGGGTAGGGTTTTTTTTTTTTTTTCTTTATGGAGTAATGAAAATGCTTTAATGTTGAATACCATGATGAATTCACAGCTCTACGATTATACCAAAAGCCACCGAATGTACACTTTAGATGGATTTAAGGTATGTGGATGCATCTCAATAAAATTGCTTTAATAAAAAAAGATAGAAGATTTCTCAGGGTGAGGAAAAGGAGGATAATGCAGTGTGGAGGCATTCACAGAAGCCTCAGCTAGAGCACAATGTTTTATTTCCTAATCTGGTGATTTGTAAGAGGGTTTTCATTTTACAACTTTTCTTTAAATAATATCAATATGTTTATCAACTTTTGTTTGCATGCTTCTTTCTGCAGTAAAAACAAAACAAAATAACAAAAATCCAGCCCCATTCTAAATGGAAAAGAAACATCTTTCTGAAACAGAAATGGAATAGAAACGCATATAACTCTGGAACTAGAGAAATAAGAGGCAGCCACCTTTACTCTATAAGGGCATAGAGACAGAAAATTTTCAAATATTGGTAGAAATTAAGAACAAACTGTTGCCTGCAGTGTTCAAAAGCTAAAAATGTAAAATTCCGTTAGAATAAAAAAATCAAGGAATAACGGCATTTATAACAGATAACAAAACCATATTTTTGAGGTCAGTTAGGTTCCAGGCACATGTAAATCTCATCTTGTGTGCCCTTCATTATTACTTTGTATGATAGGTATTATTTCTATGTTTACCATGAGTCACTCTCTAATGTCTGGGTTAGACATTAGGTTTGGGCTGTGCATGTTCTGTCCTGTCAGAGGCAGATACACTCTCAGTCTCACTGTCTTTGTTGTGCTGAATGTCTCCTTGTGAAAAAGAACAGCTGGTCCTCTGTTGCTGAGCTAGGTGCTAAGTGGGGCCTTAGCTCACAACCTGCAGCCAATCACAGAGTAGTCTGTCAGCTACCTTTCTAGCCATCGGATAGATCAGATATCAATCCAATCTAAGCAATTCTCTTGGTCAGAAAACAGCAATGACTCCAAGGAGTCATTTTGTTCCTGGGGATGAGAAATGTTTTTTTGTTTTTTTTTTTTTTTTCATTTAAAAAATGCATTTGTTTTTGCACCCTGCTAACTGCTGCATTTGAGGCAACCACTGATTCTTCTGTCCACTCCACCACCTGCCTACGTCCCCGTCTACCACTCTGGGGCTGCACAGAACAATGGAAAATATATGGCCTTTAGGACTAGATCACCTGTGCTTGATTCCAGCCTTTGTCACCTACTACCTGGAGGGTTTGGGAAAGTTATCTAGCATCCTAAACTCTAAGAGACTAGGGAAAACAGGCATAAAAATCCTGGTGTGAAACAAACAAACAAACAAAAAAACAATTTACAGTGATATAGATGTACATGATAAAAATCCATATATTACTATAGGATATAATGAAAAGCAAATTATTCTCTCACCACAGACCACTAGTCCTAATGACTCTTCAGCATTACATTCTGTTTCTATTGAAGCATTCCAGAAACATCCTTTGCATATACAAAAACACAAGCATTTAAATTCTTGTTCCTTGGCTTCTTTTTGTAGCAGTTGGAGCATGCCATGTGCCATGTGCTGCGCTTTGCTTTTTCACTTTTATATACCTGGAGATTTCTTCATAAAACCTATGAAGATTTATTTCATCTACTTTTTAAAATTTGCTGCTTCTTCAATTAAGTATGAATGAGACATATCTATGGAATTTTTTAAGAAACACTGCTGTAATTGGATAATTTTTTGTAATTTTTAAATCTTCCAATTGCAGAAGGATTTTTAGCCATGACTATTCATGAAATAGACACAACAAATTAATTAGACCAAATGGAACAAAAATGAATGTTTCCTGGTATTTGGAAAATAATGTAATTAAGAATAATTCCTGGGATAAGCATGTGCCACAAATTCAACTGGGATAATACAATTTCCAAGTATTGCTGAGGGCGTGCCTCATGGGCAATGTCACCATCCCCACAAATTCATTATGGATCTCAAGACTGATGATGTCACACAGATACCAAGAAAGTATGAAAAGATTTATTATACTTGTAAAGAGTCTTTCTGTGGAGAGGTGGGTGACTCCAAAGTAGATCCAGGTATATGAAAGAAGAGAAAGGAGACTAGGTTGGGGTTTTATGGTGATTAGGTGGTGAGAGGGGGATGAAGATAGCTTTGAAGGCAATGCTTTGGGTTGGTTTGATCTCCCACCTATACCAGAGGGAGATCACCCAGATTTTCTTGTCAGTCTCCCCAGACATGGGCAGAAGGGGAGGAGAAAGAGGTGAGTCCTCCAAATTTTTACTAATTGAACATCAAAATTGAGTCACAATCTTTATTACAAGTAATCTACAAGAACACAAGAGGAACATATAATGTACAAAAATCTCCTAAGTAGTTCATCATTCTTCTAGGACTGACTTTAAGATGTTTTGCATTAGGTTCAAGATAGGAAAAAAGCACATTTTTTTTCTGTAACATACTTATGAAAGTATATGCATGTGATCTATCATTCAAATTGTAAAATGAAACCTCTCCCAACTCTTTGTCCAGAAAGATTCCAATGCATCCATGGATTTCTGAATCTGGCATACCATGTATATTACTCCAAAGATGAACTTTTCAGTATCCATGAATTGGTGATCATGATATCAGAGCAATTCCGGAGAAAGATTCTGTACAAACACTAAAGGCCATTTTGCCTTGTGCCAATCACTTCTACTTGCCAAAATTGTCTTCCAGCATCAAACCCTTCACAACTCCAGACACCTGGGTAAGAAGTAAATGCCTTGGATTTATGAAGACATTTTTGTTCTTCGTTCCCAACATAGCCTTTTTCTATCTACTAAAATGGTAAGATTTCGGTGGGCACTTCCAGGATCTAGTGTCAAATTATCCCTAATTATACTCATCATTTTTAGCATGCTAAAATATTGTGGAGGGAGACTAAGACTCTCTTTCTGTAATCCATATGAAAAGACTGCTGGAGTTTTTAGGTTTTCATGCTTATTGTGGATACTTATATCTGCCAGTAAATCGAGGTCTGCCTGTATATGCTTCTCTGTTATTTCACTTAACAATTTTTTTAATGAATATATATGGTTTGAAAGTTGGCTTTTCTTTACAGTCAGTTTGTCTTCAATATCCTTCTGCTCACTTAGTAGCCTCATAAAATTTACTTCTTGCTCTTTCCTAAGAGACACTTAAGTTGTTCAAATTCAGAGATTAATTCCCTCTTTCACTTATGCAACATCCACTTTAATTCATATGATTTTAAGAATTGCCCTTCATGACCTTTCTCAGTACTCTCAATGCTCTTCATCAGGGATTCAATGGAGCTTTTGAGCTTCTTCCTGTGACTCACTGCAGCTTGCTTAAGAGGCATCAGGTGATGATCCCAGTGGTCAGAAGAGATTCTGCACTGTGCACACAACAGCTCCAGGTCCTTCTCACAAAACAGGGTCAGCACCTGATTGTGTTTCTCATAAGGGCTTTCTTTTGCTCCTCCTGTGGGCAAGCTGCTTCACAACCTCAGTCATGTGGCCTAACTGGGTGTTCCTCATGAAGTTCTCATTGCAGCAGGGTGGAGGCACACAAGGCAGGGGAAGATGTCCTGCAGAGCTTCCCAGAACTGCTGGATACAAGAGCCACAGAAGTTGTGGCCATAGTCAATGGTCACAGGGTCTCTCAGGTAATCCAGGCAGATGTGGCAGCTGGCCTGTGCTTGAAGGTCAGTCAAGGAGGCTGCAACAAACATGTTGCAGTGAGAATTTCTGTCTGAGGAAACTCCTTTCAGAAAGGTCTGGTTCTCCTTTCCAGAATCTATGAAAAATGAAAAGTCTATTACTTCTTAGTACTTTCTTTTTTCTGTTAAACAGCCTGCAGGTTTCTCAGGTTCACTCAGGAAAATATAGTAGCTCAAACCTGTTTCTGCCTCTTTTACCTCAGTTCTAGAAGCATCTGCTAGAAGAGGAGTTATAGCAGTAGTCAATTACTGATCTTCCTGGCACCTTCTCTAAGTATGATCAATGGCCAGCAAACTGAAGCAGGGCTGTTTAGTTCTCATTTTCAAAAAGATCCAGGAAGATGGCGGACGAGTAAGAAATGAGAATCTCTTCTTCAGAAAAATAGCTAGAGGACAGGCTGAAACAGCCCAGAAAAAGATCTTCTAGGTATTAGGACAGCAGGTGAAGGCTGCACACCACCCAGAGGAGAGAGGGACAAAAGAGGGAAATTGTGACAACAGAACCATGAGTTGGAACCACGGCACCCTCCCCCACACTCTTGAGAATTCTCCGGCTTCTGGGCCTGCAGCTACAGACAAAGGGGGCTTCAGGGATCTACCACTCCAGGAAAGGGGAGAGAGAAGAACACAGCCTAAGGCTGACTCAGGTTCTCACCGGCAAATTTGGGCTGCGGAGCCCCATGGACCCTTCCAGGCCAGGTGGGACCACACGGTGGTTTGCCCTGGAGCCTACGAAGGACTGGAGAAATCCGACCTTCACAATCTTACTCTCTTCTAGCCTGGACTAATTGTTGAGGACTCCACAGGAGAGGGGAGAGAGAGCCTGGGGCTGCCTCGGCTTTTCACTTGCAGGTTTGGTCTCCTGTGTCACTAGAACCTTTCCAGGCCTGGTGGGGCTGCACCATTGTTTGTCTTGGAGCCTGCAGGCTAAAGATATACAAACCTCCCAATCTCCTCCTCTACTAACAGGGACTGATTGTTGAAGACTCAGAGGGGAGTGGAAATATTTCCTAGCTGGGAAAAGGGAGGGGACTGCCAGATAAGACTGGAGAACTATCTCAGAAACTTTGGGTTACAAGGCTCTTAGCCCTCAGACAGGAAGCTCTATCACATTGATCTGGTCTGTGTCACAATAAATACACTGCGACCAGGCATTGAATTGACAGCTGCCAAAGAGCACCATCTACTGGCAGACCACGAAGTGCACATAAGAAAATTAAAAACAAGTAGGAGAGGCTTTTCCTGGCCTCTATAGTCTCCCTGCCCAAGGCCCTAGGAAGTGACTCTACAACCAATTACTGGGTCCAGCGCCACATTTTAAACAACCAGCAGGACAATCCTAAAATCAAAGTCAAGCCAAATATCAAAGAGCTCTGGTAACTCACAGCCTCCTGTCACTAAATCCCTATAAAAGAGAAACAGATTGAATATCTGAGTAAACTACATCCTAACCAGATGCCTAAACACCAGCAAAAAGTTACAAGCCATATTAAGAAAATAGAAGACACGGCCCAAGAAAAGGAATACATCAAGTCCCTGAAGAGATGCAGAATTTGAGAGAAGTAAGCAGCGAGATGAGCACAAATTTTCAAAATCAAATTAATGAGTTGAAAGACAATATAATTAAAGAGATAAATGAGATCAAGAAGAAATTGAGCAAACGCAAAGAAGAATTTGAAATCCTGAACAGAAAAGTAATGGAGTTCATGGAAATGAAAGACACAATAGGAGAGGTCAAAAACACATTTGAGGTATACAAAAACAGACTCAAAATGACAGAAGAAAGAATACGTGACACCAAAGACAGAGCAGCTAAAATTGAAGAGAATAAAGAACAGATAGAGAAAAGAATGGAAAAAAATGAGCATGGGTTCAGAGAGTTGAATGACAACACAAACCGCAACAACATATATGTCATGGGAGTTCCAGAAGGGGAAGAGAAGGGAAAAGGGGCAGAAAGAGTATTTGAGGAAATAATAGCTGAAAATTTCCCTACTCTCACAAAAGAAATGAGCTTACATGTCCAAGAAGCACACCATACCCCAATCAGAATAAATCCAAATAGACCTATGCCAAGACACATACTACTCAGAATGTCAAATGTCAAAGATAAAGAGAAAATTCTCAGAGCAGCAAGAGAGAAGCAAATGATCATATACAAGGGATGTCCAGTAAGACATAGTGCAGATTTCTCTTCAGAAACCATGGAGGCAAGAAGAGAGTGGTATGATAAAATTAGGAATCTGAAAGAGAAAAACTGCCAGCCAAGAATACTTTATCCAGCAAAAATGTCCTTCAAATACAAAGGTGAGTATAAACTATTCACAAACAAACAGAAACTAAGAGAGTTTGCAAAAAAGAATCAAACTTTGCAGGAAATATTAAAGGAAACCTTAGAACCTGAAAAAAAAAAAAGACAGGTGAGAGAGGCTTGGAGGAGAGTATAGAAGAAAGAATAGCAGAAAGGATAACAAAAAGAGTAAATAAGAGAGACAAAAACAAGATGACATATGAAAACCAAAGAATAAAATGGAAGAAGTAAATAGTGCATTTACAGTAATATCATTGAATGTGAATGGATTAAACTACCCAATAAAAAAAATACAGGCTGATAGAATGGATAACAAAACATGAGCCATCCATATGCTGCTTACAAGGAACTCACCTTAGATCCAGGAATACAAACCAGCTGAAAATGAAAGACTGGAAAAAGATACTCCACGTGAATAGTAACAGAAAAAAGCAGGGGTAGCTATACTAATATCGGACAAAAGACTTTACGTGCAAAAAAGTTATAAGAGAAAAAGAAGGCCATTATATATTAATAAAAGGGACGATCCACCAGGAAGTTATAACAGTCATAAATATCTATGCACCTAACTAGGATGCCCCAAAATATGAGACAAACGTTGGGAAAACTGAAGGGAGAAAAAGGCATCTCTGCAATAATCATTTGGAGACTTTTACATTCCACTTCACTTCATTAGATAGAACAAGTAGGCAGAACATCAACAAAGAAACAGAGAACTTGAACAATATGATAAACAAGTTAGACCTAACAGACAAATACAGAACACTGCATCCAAACTTAGCCAGTTATACATTCTTCTGAAGTACCCATGGATCTTTCTCCAGGATAGACCACATGTTAGGTCACAATTCAGCTATCAATAAGTATGAAAAGATTGAAATTATACAAAGTACCTTCTCAGATCATAATGGGATTAAACTAGAAATCAATAATAGACATGAAAAAAAGTAAATCCGCAAATGTGTGGAGACTGTACAACACACTCCTAAATAATAGGTGGGTCAAAGAAGAAATTGCAAGTGAAATCAGAAAATATATCAAGACAAATGAAAATGAGAACACAATGTATCAAAACTTATGGGATACAGTGAAGGCAGTCTTGAGAGGGAACTATATAGCCATAAATGCCTATAGTAAAAAACAAGAAAGAGCTAAACTCAAAGACTTAACTGAACAACTAGAGAAACTAGAAAATGAACAGCAAATAAATCTCAAACCAAGCAGAAGGAAAGAAATAATAAAGATTAGAGCAGAAATAAATGAAAATGAGAACAGAAAAACAATAGAGAAAATCAACAAAACCAAGAGCTGGTTATTTGAGAAGATCAATAAAATTGACAACCCCCTTGCTAGACTAACAAATGAAAAAAGAGAGAAGATGCAAATAAATACAATCTGAAATGAAAGGGGGGGGAGTTACAAATGACCTCACAGAAATAAAAAGATTCATAAGAGGATATTATGAGAAACTGTATGCCAACAAACTAGACATAGAGATGAAATGGACAAATTTCTAGAAATGCACAGCCAACCTACACTGACGCTACAAGAAATACAAGAACTTAACAAACCAATCACATTTAAGAAGATTGAATCCGTCATCAAAAATCTCCCAGCAAAGAAAAGTCCAGGACCAGATGGCTTCACAGGTGAATTCTACCTAGCATTTCGAAAAGAATTAACACCAATCCTTTTTAAACTCTTCCAAAAAATTGAAGAGGAGAGAAAATTACCCAACACGTTTTATGAAGCCAACATCACCCTAATACCAAAGCCATATAAAGATTCTACAAGAAAAGAAAATTACAGACCAATCTCTCTAATGAAAATGGATGCAAAATTTCTCAACAAAATACTTGCAAATAGAATCCAACAGCATATCAAAAGACTTATACATCACGACCAAGTGGGATTTATTCTTGGTATGCAAGGCTGGTTCAACATAAGAAAATCAATCAATGTAATACACCACATTAACAAATTGAACGGAAAAAAAAAAACACATGCTCATCTCAATAGATGCAGAAAAGACATTTGGCAAAATCCAGCATCCTTTTTGGATAAAAACACTTCAAAAGAGGAATAAAAGGAAAATTCCTCAATATGATAAAAAGCATATATGAAAAACCCATAGCCAACATCATACTCAATGGGGAAAGGTTGAAAGCTTTCCCTCTAAGATCAGGAACAAGAAAAGGATGTCCACAGTCACCATTGTTATTCAACATTGTACTAGAAGTCCTAGCTAGGGCAATTAAACAAGGAAAAATAAATTAAAGGCATCCAAACAGGAAAAGAGGGATTAAAACTCTCACTGTTTGCAGATGACTTGATCCTGTACTGAGAAAATCATGAAGTTTCCACGACAAAGCTACTTGAGCTAATAAATGAGTTCAGCAAAATGGCAGGATACAAGATCAACATGCAAAAATCAGTAATGATTTTGTACCCCAGTACTGAACAACCTGAGGAGGAAATCAGGGGAAAAAATCCATTTTCAATAGCAACAAAAAGACTCAAATACCTAGGAGTTAAGTTAACCAAAGAAGTATAGGACCTATATGCAGAAAACTACAAAACAATGCTAAAAGAAATTTTAAAAGACCTAAACAAATGGAAAGACACTTTGTGTTCATAGATTGGAAGAATAAATATTGTGAAGATATCAATCCTACCCAAACTGATTTATAGATTCAATGCAATACCAATCAAAATCCCTACAGCTTTCTTTACAGAATTAGAGAAAGCAATTACCAAATTCACCTGGAAGGGTAAGTGCACCCAAATAGACAAATGCATTCTAAAAAAGAAGAGTGACGTGGGAGGAATTTCACTGCCTGATCTTGAAACATTTTGCAAAGCTACAGTGGTCAAAACAACATTGTACCAGCATAAAGATAGACACATTGATCAGTGGAATAGAATTGAGAATCCAGAAATAAACCCTCACCTATAGAGCCAACTGTTTTTTGACAAACCTACCAAGCCTAAGCTAAGGGGAAAAAACAGTCTCTTCAACAAATGGTGTTGGGAGAACTGGATATTTATAACCAAAAGAATGAAAGAGGACCCCTATCTAATCCCCTATACAAGAATCAACTCAAAATGGATCAAAGATCTAAATATAAAAGCCAGGACCATAAAACTACTAGAAGAAAATGTAGGGAAACATCTTCAAGACCTTGTAGTAGGTGGTGTTTTCTTGGATCTTAAACCCAAAACAGATGAAGAAATGCTCAACATCACTCATGATTGGGGAAATGCAAATCAAAACTACAATGAGATATCATTTCACACCTATCAGAATGGCCACTATTAAAAAGACAGAGAACTACAAGTGTTGGAGAGGATGTGGAGAGATAGGAACACTTCTTCACTGTTGGTGGGAATGCAGGATGGTACAACCACTATGGAGGACTCTTTGGTAGTTCCTAAAGAAGTTGAATCTAGACTTGCCATGTGACCCTGCAATACCACTACTGTGTATATACCCAGAAGAAATGAGAACAGTGACATTAACAGACATCTGCACACCGATGTTCATTGCAACATTATTTACCATTGCCAAAAGTTGGAAACAACCCAGGTGTCCATCAACAGATGAATGGATAAACAAACTGTGGTTTATTCACATGATGGAATATTATGCAGCTGTAAGAAAAAATGAAGTCGTAAAGCACATGACAACATGGAAGAACCTGGCGAAGCATGCCAGACACAAAAGGAAATTACTGTATGAATGCGTTACTATGAACCAAATATATTGTGTAACATATTGTTTGATTTAAAAAAATTCTATATGTATCCATTACATTTAATTGAGAAATGTATGTATTTATTCATCTGTGTTTACTTTTTAGTTTTAATTGTTTATATTTTCAATTATTAAATGTACAAAATAAAATTTAAAAAAAAAGTGAAAAAAAAAGAAAGATCTACAACTCAAAGAAATTGTGGAAGTTAACTATGTAAAGAAATAATTGCAAATCAAGACAGTAAGTATCTCTATGGGACAATTGACTAAGATTCTTCAATAAAATATAAGAAGGAAAAAAGTATACTATGTATTTAAATGATAATGAAAATTTATATCAATTACAAAGCCTTATCTAATTATTTTTCCAGATCTGAAAACATATTTCCAATAAAAATTTATAAATCTAACTGGAAATTAGCTGATATAAAAATGTTAATCATTATATTAGCTTAACAATAATATGATTGGTATTAAAAGAAGCTCTTTAATTTGGAGATATATAGTGCAATATTGACAAATAATAAATGATATCTAGGATTTGTTTCAAAATAATTAGGGGTGGATAGGATTGGGAAATAAGTTTATAGATGGTGTTTATTATATTATTTTCTGTATTATTTTGTATGATTAAATTATTCTAGGGTAAATATATTTTTAAAGGATGAACTTTTTTGCAGTATGTTCCCACTCCGTTTCTCCCAAGCCAGCTTCTCTTAATCCCTTCTTTAGGACTCTAAGTTTCCTTGAGACGTCTGATTCTTTTCCTCCTCACAGCTGTCCCAAACCTGTCTCCTTCTGTTCCAATCCCTTCATCCTCATTGTGTCCACTCCCAAACTCAATGAAAATCCCAAATTGAGGTAAATTGAGATTGTGCAAAGACCAGGATAGACATTTGGGTTCCATCTGCTGGTCTGTCATGTCCCTTGATATCCAGACTCCATAAGGCTTCCTCGCAGTTCACCTCACTCTTTGCCTCCTGCTGCTTCTCCTCCTGCTCTGGCCTGTCCAAGACTAAGTCCCCTTCCTGAGTCTCTGCTTACCTGTGGCTCCTACATGCTCACTACCTATGCTTTGCTCTGTTCTTGACTATACACTGGGTGGAGGGATGTCCTTTTTGTGAGCAGCAATACCAGGACCACTCACATGAGGCTGTCTCCTCCTTCCCGTAGGAGAGTCTGTCTTCCTTGGTCCAGGACAGAAGATACAATACACACAACTTCTGGGTTTGGTGCAATGGTTAGAATATAGCCTGCTTCAGGCTTATAACCCTATAGGAAGTTTCCTACTTTTCTCTCATTGGACAGACTCAAGATACAATCAACCTCTCTTTTGTTTCCCATCGGACAGAATGAAGAATTCAGTCAGTCTCTGGGAAATGACAAGCTGCTGATGACATTTCCCATTTACCTCTCTGATTGTATCTTCTGTACCTATTCCTCCTCCTCCTCCACTGAAATTCTAATTTAATCATAGACTTCAGAGTAAGCAGAGACCTTAGTAATTAATTACTTAGCTCTAAACTCTACATCCTTGTAAATCAAAGCTGATATCAGTAAGTAGAATATGCGTTTTCTTTTGTCTTGGCCAAAGATTATACTGAGGGTAGTAACTTAAAAATTTCTAGGACTTGGGTATTGGAAAGAGGAGACCAAAAGGGAAAAAGGCTTACATTAAAGTTTAAAATATTCTTTGTTTAGAACTTCATGGATTGACATGTCCTCAAAATTGACATGTTTAAATCCTAACCCCATTTGTGAAGATGTGACCCAATTTGTTAATAGGATCTTTGAATATGTTACCAGTTAAGTTAAGGCCAAAATGAATCAGAGGGCATGTAAGCCCATTTGGACAGTACTTCAGTCACATGGGACAGGGAGATGTCCTGTAGATCTTGCCAGCATTGGTGGATACCATAGAAGTTGTGCTCACAGTCAATGGTCACTCGGTAATCAAAAAAAGGGGCAGTTGGCCTCTGCTTGGAGGTCAGCCAGAGAGGTTGCTTAAGCCATTATGTCACAAAGAATCCTCTCTTCACTAAGGCTTGGTATCCAGGAGCTGGGATATGATAATCTGAGTTATCCTTGGTTTTCTCTCTCTTTCCTGATATGCATGCTTGTAGATTTCTCAAGGTCCTCATCAAACTATAGCTGTTCAGTTCTGCTTCCCTCCCTTCAACTCTATAAGCAGATGCCAGGAGGCACTACTGTTCCCAGTCAATCACTGCTCTGTGACTTTCTCCACCTATGTTCAATGGGCCACAAATTTAGCTTGGTAACCCTCTTGTTCAGGAGAGAGCTATGACTTCACAAAGCAACATAGGGAAGCCATTAACAAAAATCCAGGCTGTGAGCAACTCTATAAGAAAATTGACCATATTTATTCAACAAAAATAGCAAGAAAAAACGTGTACAACATATATTAAGGACATGAAGAACACGTGTATGACAAAATATTATCTGTATCTTTTCCAGATTCTAATATATTCATTTCCAAAACAAAAATAACTATAGGCCAATTGTGAGAGTGGATATCTTATAATAAACAAATGGGATAATAGTTATAAATCTGACAATATATTTTGATTATGTTAGTGAAAGGATACTCTACAATCGAGGGATACAAGATATAATATGGGCACATAAGAACCTAAGTTGTATAGGATTTACTTCTAAATAATAAGAGGTGGTGATGCATGGGCACATAATTGGTGGATGTTTTCTTTGAATTTATTACACTATTTTCTCTACAGTTCTATATACTTTACATACTCCATAATAAAATCAATTTTTTAAAAAGATACCATTCTTTTCAGTATTTTGTTGCCTCACTCCAGCTAAGCCATCTTCTTTTACTCTCTTCTTTCAGCCAAAATGCTCACTTTCCCCCCTATTTCAAAGCTTTCATATATCTTCATTTACTTCCCCAGAGAAATGTAGGTATTAGATTTAGAAAATCTATGAAGCCATTACTATGGAAGACTTAATTAGGGTCCAGTTTCAAACATATGGTCTTAAATGTTATCATCCAATTTTGGAAGGTAGATATACAATCATAATAAAAATATTGCTAATTATTTTAAATATCAATAATGGTATTTTTATTTTTCAGTATTTGCAATTTTTATTTATTTATTTATGTCAGAATTATCCCTTTCTTTTTCATTTAAAATTTATTTTTATATCAACAGTACAAGTAAGTCAATTAACACAAGATAATAGCTGCAATAACAATAAATCTGCTTTAGAAAGTGGTTACACTTTCTCTTATTTCTGTTCATTCCTCAATCATGAGGAATTTGAGATGATGTCCTCTCTGACTACATCATACTGAGAAGGGATGTAGATATTATGGGGCAGATGAATGGGATTGTGTTGCTTGCATTTGAAGATTCTCCTTGCTTTTGGGATGGTGCTGGCCCATGACCATCCTCTTGTTAGTTGTACAGTGCAGGTCCAAAGAACTGGAGAGTAGTAGTTAGCTGCCTACCTCCTGGGTTTCAGAGCTCAAGTGGCATAGGAACAATCTGAAGACTGTTTCTCTTGCTTCTCATTTAAAGCTCTTCTTCTCTTTTTTTTTTTTTTTTTCTTCGTTTGTTCTGAAGATGAAGTTTTGACCTACAGCTGGCTGCATTCCAAGAAGCCTCAGAGTAAAACAGAATATTTCACAGGGAAATTTCATTGTATCTGTGACAGAAAACATTTTTTAAGAATAAAAAATGCAACATTTCCATAGCCCCCATCCTCCTATTGTTGACACTTAACATTAGTGTGGCACCTTTGTTACAAATGATGCAAGAATGTTAAAATATTATCATTAACTATAGTCCATATTTTGCTTTAGGTGTATTTTTCCCCATATACAAGCCTATTATTAATACCTTGTACTATTAGTTTTATATTAATTTTAAAAATGTATCTTTTAAGAGACTCATTAAGCAATGTTTATACAGTTATCATAAGGGGCCTAGAATTTGCTTCCAATTAATGGTGAAGGGGAGTTTGTGGGGCAAGAGATAAATATTGGCAATGAATTTATAATTGTAAATGTTGGTTTCTTTGTTCATGGAAATCATTTTTATATTTTTTCTACTATTCTGTATGATTGAGATATTGTATAAATTGAATTTTTTCAGAAAGCTAAAATTTTTTAATTGGCTTGTGTGTTGCTTCCCCATACTAACTAAGTTAATTCTTTTTTACTCCATGCCTGAACCTCATCTCTCTACTTCCATCTCAAAGACCTCAGAACCCTTCATTTTGGGTCTTCTCACAGTAAACCCATATATTCCTACTTTCTCTTTCTACTTAAACCCCAACTACTTCCTAGCGTCTTTAATTTCACAATATTATCTCACATCGATGTAAATTGAGACTGAGGATAGACCTCAGCAGGCAATAAGGTTCCCCCTGATTTTATGACACATTGGTTGGATTACAAGCCTAAGTCTCATACAACCTGTTTTATTTTAGGAATACAAGGAAGGGTGATAACTTCCCTCACCATTCCTTTTAGCTTGGTTTCAGCAGAAACACAAATAGAGATATACCTCTTGGAAGATTTTATTTTTAAACAATGAGAATTGGGCATAACACAAGATTGAAAAGTATTTACATCTGTCTTCCTTATTTTGGTCATTTTAGATTTGCTTATTATTCTGAATAATGTGCTCAAAATTGGATTAGTGTATTCAATGGGGAATGAATACTTTCTTTGACAAATGCTGCTGGGAAAACTGGATATCCACAAGCCAAGGTATGAATGCAGACTCCAACCTCACTCCATATACAAAAATTAACTCAAACTGGATCAAAGGCCTAAATATTAGAACTATAAATATAAAACCCTTAGAAGCTAGCATAGCAACATCTTTCAGGACCTTGTATTAAAGCAGTGGTTTCCTAGGTTTTTTTCAGAAGGCTAACATTTTTAAATTGGCTTCTGTGTTACTACTTTTTAGTAGACAAGTTAAGTTCTCTCTTATTTCAATCATGAAATCATAATGAAAGTAGATCCCTTTCATTATTCCAATCATAATAATAAAAAAACAAGCAAGCAAAACTCATTAACTCTCAATCTCTCTATGCTGCCCCTGATGTATATAGCTGCTATTCTCTCTAGTATGTTAGTATTTATATTTTGTAAATGGCTTTTAGTATTATATTTATCAATATAATTTATCACCTTTTATTGAAAAAAAAAAAAGAAAGAAGTCAAGCTTTATAAGAAAAGAACACTGTCCATCCACGTGCCCCATGCCGACAAAATCAATTAACAAGAGTGCAATGGGCTATGGATTGATTTATGAGAATTACATATTTTAAATTAATTAATTAATTTATTCAACAAATATTTATTGAACACCTCTAATCAAACACAAGCTGGTAATACAGAAATGAACAAAAAATGTCCTTACACTATCCTTGCTTTAGCCATTCATATGCCTTCTTGCTTCAAGACCCTTGAAGTTTTTCTCCCTCTACTGGACATCCCTGTGGTTCATTCCTTCATTTCAGAGATGACTCTGATAAAATATCACCTTATCAGAGAGGCCTTCCCTTTCCACAATATGTAAAATATCCCATCCTTTGCCCCCATTACCATTGTTCTCTGTCTCCATGCACTGCTTTTTTTCTTCAAAGTACATATCACTATTGGACATAAAATAAATTTAATAGAGAAGAAAAAAACAATAGATAACATTAACAAAACCCAAAGTTTGTTCTTGGAAATAATCACTAAAATAGACAAACATTAATGTAGAGTGATAAAGAAAAAAAAGAGAGATGAAGGAAATAAAAACAGAAATGAGATGAGGGGGCATTACTTTCGGTCCCACAGGAATAAAAAGGATCATAAGACGATACTATGAACAACTTATGCCAAAAAATTAAACAAAGTAGATAAATTGGACAAATTCCTAGAAAAACACAAATAACCTACCCTGACTCTAGAAGAAAAAGAAGATCTCAATGGTCCAATCACACATGAAGAGATTGAATCAGTCATCAAAAACCTCCAAAACAGAAAAACCTAGGACCAGAAGGATTCACAGGTGAATTCAACCAATCCTTCCAAGAAGAATTAATACCAACCTTGCTCAAATTTTTCCAAAAAATTGAAGAGGAGCAAATAAATTCCCATTGTTTAATCTGACTCATTTTATGGTATTTGTTTGAGTGGCCTAAGAAACTAAAACGTGCAGATTTCTCATTGGAAACCACTGTAGCAAGAAAGTAATGGGATGACATTGAACGTAAAAAATTGCCACCCAAGAATTCCATATCACACAAAACTGTCTTTCAAAAATGAGGGAAAGAGGAAGACATTTCTAGATAAACAAATGGTGAGAGAACTTATCACCACTAAAATAGCTCTACAAGAGAAGCAATACAGAGTTTTGCAGGTTGAAATGGAAAGATGATGGACAATAAATCAAATAAAGGTCCGCAGTAAGCATAATGACATGGGAAATATTAATGCCAGAACTATTGTATTATTTTTATTTTTTGCTTTTCAACCTCACATTTTACTTCCTACAGTATCTAAAAGGTAAATGAATAAAATGTAATGATAATCAGGGGATTTGGACACATGATGTTACACATGTATTTGTGATAAGAAATTCATAAAAATGGGGGTATGGAGAGTTATACCAACCTTGCTCAAATTTTTCCAAAAAATTGAAGACAATTTGTGTGTAATATTAAAATTAAGTTTGTATTAAAGCAAATGAGATTATTAGGCTTAGAATGTTAAAGTTAAGTGTCATGGCAAATATTATGAGTATATGGGAGAATATGTAAGCTCAAAGAGACAGAAATTAGAGCACAACTTGCCAAGGGCAGGGCTGAAAAGTAGAGTGTTAATGCAAAAGGATATAGATTTTCTGTTTGGGGAAATGGGAAGGCTTTATTAATGGAAAGTGGTGAGAGTTCCACAGTATTGTGAAGGTGGTTAATCCCACTCAATGACATGCTTGGAAGTGGCTCAGATGGAAAAATGTATATTGTATATATGACCACAATTAAAAATGAAAGAAAGAGCAACTAAAAAGACAATGATAATTAAATGCAAAACAAGATCTTGGATAGGATGAGAACAGGATCAGAGGGATCATATTGGGACATATGAAAAAATACTGGAATCTAGAGTATAAGCTTTATACCCATATTAAATTTCCTGAACTTGATAACTGCACTTAAGGTGGTTACATGAGTGAATATCCTTGTTCTTAGAGTCAGCATCAACACAATATTAGGTCTAATTCCTGGATCATCTTTTCTGAAAACAATAGTAATTTGCTGTGGAACATTTCCAAGAGTTTCTGAAGAATATTGCATTTCATTTCCTTGTTCTTCATGTTCAATTTTAGATTTGCTGATTTTTCCTAATGCTCTGCACAAAATTTGTTGAAATCTGGACAAAAATATTTTAAAGACCCTGAAACCTTTAAGTTCCTGTGGTTTTTGCCAACACAATCTCCACAAAGATTACTGAAAGGCAAAAAATGAACACAATCATATACAAAACTTTCAATAGAGAGTTCATTGGTTAAAAAAGAAAATGAAACCAAAATGAGTCAGTGTCTGGCACATAGTAGGTACACTCTCAGGATCACCTCCTAATTTCCATGCCTCCCTGATATCCAGGTGAGCAGAAGACACATGGAGATCTCTGGGTTTCATCCACATCTACAGATTGGTTACCTCACCTTGATTGATGTCTTACTTCATTCTCTGCTGAACTGGCTTAAATTAGACCCTCTGCTATCTAGAAGTTCTCTTCAAAATTAACCAAACAGTTCAATTCCGCAGTTAAGGCTCCCAGACCACCATGATTAACTCAGTTCTCCTATTATCAGCCATTATGGACTGCAGTGGGGCTCACCTCACAGGTCACCGCCCTCCCTGCCTCAGGCAGCTTGGTTTTCCTGCTCTAGTCCAACCTTGACTGAGCCCCCTTCTTGAATCCCTGCTTACCTGTGGCTCCTGGGATATTCACTGCCTATGCTGCCTTCTGGTGGTGGTTGTGCACTGGTTGCAGAACAAGAGTATATGTGGCATTGCTGGAACCTCCCAATGGATACTGGGGGTTCATCCCTTCCATGCAGGGCAGTCTGCCCTCCTTAGTCCAGGTCAGAAAATACAACACAGCACAACTTCTGCATTTGCTGCAATGGTTGCCATACAGCTTTGTTCAGGTTTATAATTTCATAAGAAGTTTCTTCCCTTCTCTCATTGGAACGAGTCAAGATGCAACCAGCCTCCAGAAAATGACAGGCTCCAGATAATATTTCCCATCTACCTTTCTGATTGCATCTTCTGTACCCGGGATGCTTCCACCTACTCTTCCTCCTCCACTGAAATTCTCTCTAATTTAATCAGTGAGTTGTTCTCAGATTCCTCTGAATACTCTGAAATGTCCTCCCTTTAGTAGTTTCAAGAGTGCAGATTGGTGACTTTGATAAAGAGCCTTGACATACTACTTCTCAAAGTCACTAAATTCTGTCAGGCACTTAAACGAGGTGTTTTCAGAGACAGTGTTTCACTTATTCTCCTGGATTCACAAACTCATTCTGTTTGTTCTCAACTTCCAAGGGCCACCAGGCAGGTGACAAGCCTCTCTCTTCCCAACACTCATATCGGAGGTGGAGCTTTTATAGGAGTGTTGAATGAGACAGAGTGGTGTGATTACTGAGCAGTGCTGAGGCAGGTATAGGAACAGGCTTCCTTAGGTGGGATGTAGGAGAATTTTGTTTTTGGGTGACCCAGATATCCAGCTTAAATAAGTTCACCTAGTGATACTGACATTTTGTATAACTCCTGATAAATCGTCCGTAGCATGATTTCAACTATTACTCAATTGGTGACAACATCTGCATATTTTCTCCCACACCTATCATTGTCAGGATTTTTATATTAATATATACTATATCCATTTACCCCTCCATTCACTGATGGCTCATTCACTCACATATTCATTCATCAAGTTTGCTGAGTGCTGACTTTGTGTGCACGTTGACTAGAAGTCTGGATACAAGGATCAGAGCTCCCACCATCAGGCAGCTGCAGTGCAGAGGGGAGAGATGAGTATCAGAATGAAGGTTTGACTCTCCTTCTCATGTGTATGGTCATATACTCACAGGAGGGTAGAATGTTCTTTTAATCTAGAGCACAAAACCTGTACCTCAGTATTCTTAGCTGAGAAAGGTCTTCTAAAAGTAAAATGAAATACCATATGAAATAGAAAACATTCACATGGTAAAATTGTTAGAGTGACTCCTAATCTTTTCCTTTCTAGAAGAAGGCACAGCTACTGACTTCTTGAAAAACTGCCCTCAATAGTCTATGCATATAAAAACAAACATTTATCTGAATGAGTATATATTTATAGAAAAGGTTCCTTAGCTTATCTCCAAAGAGTTGAAACCTACATCTTCTTTACCTGAGTATATTTCACTTATTTTTTTCCTATATTAATGCATATACTCTGTTTTATTAAAAATGTACTACCAACATTAAGGTCAAGCCTGAAAGGGAAATTTTATAAATAAAATGCATATTTTCAATTAACCTGTAATATATCTGCTACTTGGATTAGTATTTCTCTGCAGTGTATTGTTTAGCTTTTCCTTAAGAATTTACTGAGTTGCCAGCTATGTTATATACACTATTTCAAATGCTTCCTCTAAACAGACAATTGATTCTACCCAGAAGACCTGTGAGAATGTGACAGTAACCTTCAATATACAGAATGGGAAAGTGAGTCCTAGAATTAAGTAACTTGTTCAAGTCAAATTGTTCTCTTGTCATCTGTAATTTCTCCATCTTCATACATCTCCTCCTGGGTGCCTCTGTATCATTCTGAAGACACTTAGAGATGTGTAATGGTATTATCAACTGACATGACAATTCCATGTCTCAGAATGTACATACTCTAAATCCATAACTTCAAAGGAGGAACTTTGTGACTTATAAAGAAAAGTTCATACCAGTAGTGTTTGCTAGAATGGAAAGCTCAAAAAAAGAGAATGACATAGGTAATGGAATGTGCTTGGGAATTTGAATGGAGCTCAGCCACCCACAAGTTATGTGTCCTTGGAAAATTTAATTTGTTTCTTTGAACCTCAATCTCTCTTGTATATGTTAAAGAAATGCCTAATACTCATTGTCATATTCAATTAAGTTAGAAATTGTATTCAATAACCAGTACATTGACAGAACTCAATAAATACCATATAGATAATATCAATATTTGCTTTGCACATATAAAAGAGAAAATGACAAGAAAATGAAAGAAGACTCTGTATGCGAGAAATACATAGTACAATATTGACACATAAAAACATTTGTTTTTTTTCTGCTCATATGATATTTTGTTTAGATTACAGGTCTGATCTCATACAACCTTTGCTATACGGGGCTGTTTCAATAGTCCCCCACCATTTTAGGAATACATGGAAGGGTGATAACTTCCCTTACCTTCTCTTTTAGTTTGTTTTAAGCATAAACACAAATAGAGGTACACTTTTTGGAACATTTTATTTTTAAACAGTAGGAATTTGAACAGTACAAAATTCAAGAAATTCTGAAAAGTATTTACATTTCTCTTCCTTATTTTGGAGATTGATTTTAGATCCTCTGTATGTCTGCACATGTTTCTCAAAAGTTGATCGGTCTACTCAATGGGGAAAAATTCTCTTTCTTTTACAAAAGTTGCTGGGAAAACTGCATATTCAAAATGTGCAATGTCTACTTGGCCTTGCATCCATTAGCAGATTATTTGGTCACATATTCTTTCACAAAATTTGAGTGTTCACTATGTGTGAGGTTTTCCAGAAGCCTGGAATACAAGAATAGCAGCTCCCACCATCAGGCTGATATAGTGTAGACGGATAGGAGAAAAACAGAACAAAGACTTTGGCCTGCATTTTACATGGATACCTTCTACACAGAGGAGAATAGGAGAATTTCCCATTAGTTTACACACATGCTGGCTTTCCAGAGACATGTGATGTAAAAGGTTTCAAAAGCAAAATAATATATCGTATATGATAGAAAATATTCACTGGGTAGAATGGTTATAGAATCAGTCCTTTCCTCCATTTGCATTTCTAGAGGAAATTACTGTTAATGACCCTTTTTAAAAATAAAATTTTAATGAAGTATATAATCATACATGAATATACATAAACAGTATATGTTTAGCAAAAGTTCTGACTTTACGGAACAAATATGCATATCCTCAAATAAGACTCCCATATATCTCTCCATCACCAACAACTTACATTGTTCTGAAACATTTGTGACAAATTATGGAAGATCATTGTCAAAATATTAGTACTAACTATAGCCCATTCTTTATGTTTGGTGTATTTTCCCCCAACCCACCCAATTATAAACACCCTATATTAGTGATATATATTTGATATCATTCATGAGAGAACATTATCATACTGTCCTGTCAGCCACAATCCATCTTCCATGCAGGATTCACTGTATAATACAAACAGATGCTTTGTACAATCTATTCAAAATGTACACTTTGGCTCTCATTTTCACCACAGAGTTGTGCTGCCATTACC
The DNA here is from genome assembly GCA_026826555.1 of Tolypeutes matacus. Lineage (NCBI taxonomy): Eukaryota > Metazoa > Chordata > Mammalia > Cingulata > Chlamyphoridae > Tolypeutes > Tolypeutes matacus. The sequence goes on from JAKSZT010054457.1 coordinate 7,774,566, forward strand.
TCAGTTAATTTTAAAATGTTCTAATTACTCCAAAAGGAAAAATTCCATTTCCCCTTATACTTTCCCATTGTTGTTCTTTGGAATTGAAATAATATGTACAATATCTTCTTACCATTGCTGCAAAATATTACAATATTACTGTTATCATCCATAAGTTACATTAGTTGCAATTTTCCCATGTATCACCATATCTCAGCACTTTGTATAATAAGAGCATTCATGTATTTATACTATTAACCACAATCTTCATCCACCACTGAAATCACTATATTATACATTCTCTAGATTACTCACTGGTTTCCTTGCAATTCACATTTATGTCCACAGATTACTCCCTTTCAGCCACAACCACATTTGTAAATCATCACTGTTAGTTATACTCAGTGCAATATATTACTATCAATTGTACTCATTTCCATACTTTTACAATTAACCTTAATAATAATGATATATACATTAAGCATGAACTCCCATTCTCAACACACTATTTCTTAGTAACCTACACTCTAGATTTACCTCCATGAATTTACTCATCATATTTAGTTCATATAGTGAGACTACACAATATTTGTCCTTTTGCATCTGACTTATTTCACTCAACATAATATCTTCTAGGTTCATGTATGTTATAACATGCATCTCGACTTCATTTTTTCTTTCAGCTGAATAGTATTCCATTGTATGTATATACCTCATTTTATGTATCCATTCATCAGATAATGGATGCTTAGGGTGGGTCCTATATTTTAGCAATTGTGAATTAGGCTGATATGAACATCCATGTGCAAATGTCAGTGCATGTCAGTGCTGAATATATTCCTAGTAATAGTGTTGTTGGATCATATGGCACTTCTATATTCAACTTCTTGAGGTATTGCAAATTGTCTTCCACAAAGGCTGCACAATTCTACATTCCTACCAACAGTGAAGGAGTGTTTGTGTTTCTCCAAATCCTTTCCAGTACTTGAAGTTTTCTTTTCTTTTCTTTTTATTAGTAGCCATTCTATATGGTGAGAAATGGTATATCATTAGAGTTTTGATTTGCATTCCCCTAAGAGCTAGTGATACTGTGCATTTTTTCATGTTTTTTTTTTTTAGTCAATTTGTATTTCCTTTTAGGAGACATATCTATGCAAGTCTTTTGCCCATTTTTAAATTGGGTTGCTTTTCTTTTTATGGTTGAGTTGTATGATCTTTTCATATAACATGTATTCAAAAAATTATTGGATTTGTGGTTTCCAAATATTTTCTCCCATTGAGTAGGCTACCATTTTACTTTCTTGACAAAGTCATTTGAAGAACAGAAGCATTTAATTTTGAGGGGGGGCAATTTATCTATTTTTACTTTTGTTTCTTGTGCTTTCCTGGTATTAAGAAATTACCACCTACCACAAGGTCTGGAATGCTGTGTTCCTACATTCATGTCCTTGATCCATTTTGAGTTAATTTTTGTATATGGTGTTAGATAGGGGTCCTCTTTCTTTCTTTTGGATATGGATATTCAGTCCTCCAAGCACCATTTGTTGAATAGACTGTTCTGACACAGCTGGGTGGGCTTGACAACCTTGCCAAAAATCACTTGACTGTAGATGTGAAGGTCAATTTCTGGGTTCTTGATTCTGTTCAATTGGTTAATCTATCTATCTTTATGCTACTACCATGCTGTTTTTACCACTGTAGCTAAGTAATATGCTTTAAAGATAGGAAGTGAGAGCCCCCCAACTTTGTTCTCCTTTTTAAAGGAATTTTTTTGCATAGCCGGAGCCCCTTACCCTTCCAAATTCATTTGATAATTGGGTTTTCTACTTCTACATAAAATACTGTTGGGATTTTTATAGTGATTAGGTTGAATCTTTAAATCAGTTTGGGTAGAATTGACTTTTTAATGATATTTAGTCTTTCAGTCCACGAACATCGAAAGCCCTTCCATTTATTTAAATCTTCTTTGTTTTTTTTTGTTTTTTTTTTTTTTTTTTAGCAATGCTTTGTAAATTTTCTGAATAGAGTTCCTTTATATACTAGGTTAAGATTTTTTCTGAATTATTTGATTTTGTTAGTGGCTCTTATAACTGGATTTTTTTTTTTTTCTGTTTTCTTCCTCAGATTGCTCATCAGTAGTGTATATAAACACTACTGATTTTTGCATATTGATCTTGAATTCTGAGACTTTGCTGAACCCATTTATTAGATCTAGTAGATTTGTTGTGGATTTTTCAGAATTTTCTATATATAGGATCATATCTTCAGTGAATAGCAAAAGTTTTATTTCTTCCTTTCTTGTTGGGTGCCTTTTAATTATTTTTCTTCCCTAATTGGTTTACCTAGAATTGTGGCACAATATTGAATAACAGTGGTGACGTTGGGTATCCTTGTCTTTTTCCTGATCTCAGTGGGAAAGCTTTCAGTCTTACAACATTGAATAAAGTGCAAGCTGGAGGTTTTCCATATATGCACTTTACCGTATTGGAAAAGCTTCCTTCTATTCCTATCTTTCTGAGTTTTTGTTTTTAATCAAGAAAGGATGCTATATTTTTCAAATGCCTTTTCTGCATCAATCGAGAGGATCATGTGATTTTTGTTCTTCAATTTATCAATGTGGTTTATTATACTCATTTTCTTGTGCTTCAAAATCCTTGCATACCTGGGATAAAACTTACCTGATAATGGTGTATAATTATTTTAATGTGCATTTGGATTCTTATTGCAAGAATTTGTTGAGCATTTTTGCATCTATATTCATTAGAAATATTGGTCTGTAATTTTCTATTTTTGTAGCACATTTAATGTTTTTAGTATTAGGGTAATGGTGACTTCATAGAATGAGTTTGACAATGTTAATTACTATTCAATGTTTTGGAAGAGCTTGAGCAAGATTGGCATTAGATTGTCCTTGAATGAGAAGAATTCACCTATGAAGCCTTCTGGTCCTGGGCTTTTCATCTTTCAGAGTACTGTGATGACTGATACGGTCTCTGCATTTGTGATTGGTTTATTGAGATGTTCTATTTCTTTTTAAAATCAGTATAGGCTGTTAGTGTGTCTCTAGGAATTTGTCCATTTATTCTACATTGCCTAGTTTTTTTGGTGTATAGTTGTTCATAGTATCCTCATATGATCTGTCTTATTTCTACTGGGCCAGTGGTAATCTACTCTCACTCATTTCTGATAATATTTATTTGCATCTTCTCCCCTTTTTCTTCTTAGTCTAACTAAATGTTCATGGATTTTGTTGATCTTCTCAAAGAAACAACTTTTGGTTTTGTTGCCTCTCTCTTTTTTGTTTATTTATTTTTTGAGGCACTGGAGACTGGAGATTGAACTTGGGACCTTGTGTGTGGGAAGCTGGCACTCAACCACTGAGCCACATCGGCTTCCCTGATTTGGTTTCTTCATTTGTTTTGCTTATTGTTTTGCTTTTTGATTTTCAGGACGCACTGGGAACCGAACCTGGGACTGCCCATGTTGGAAGTGGGCATTCAACCTCTTGAGCCATATCTACTCCCCCTCTATTGTTTTTTTTCTCATTTTCACTAATTTCTTCTGTGATTTTCATTACTTCTTTCCTTTGGCCAGTTTGGGATTAGTTTTCTGTTCTTTATCTACTTCCTCCAGATGTGCAGTTATGTCTTCAATTTTAACACTTTCTTCTTTTTTAATGTAAGGTTTAAGAGCTATATATTTCCCTCTCAGCACTGCCTTTGTGCTGTCCCGTTGCTTTGATATGTTTTGCTCCCATTTTCATTTGTCTCAAGATATTTACCTAATTGTCTGGTAATTTTTTTCTTTGACTCCCTGATCATTTGATTGTGCTGTTTAATCACCATATATTTATGAATTTTCCTTTTTTCCATCCATTATTGGACCCAGAATAATTCTGTTATGATCAGAGAAAGTGTTTTGTATATTTCACACATTATATATTTATTGAGACCTGTCTTGTGACCCAACATACGGTCTATTCTGGAAAAATATAAATGAGCATTTGAAAAGAAAGTATATCCTGTTATTCTGGGGTATAATGCTCTATAAATGTCTGTTAGGTCTAGTTAATTTATCATGTTATTCAAGCTCTTTGTTTCTTTATTTATCCTCTGTTCAGATGTTATAACCAATACTGAGAGTGGTGTATTGAAGTCTCCAACTATTATTGTAATGATGTTTATTTCTCCCTTCACTTTAATCAGTGTTTGCCTTACGTGTCTTGGGGCACTTAGGTTAGGTGCATAACTATTTATTACAATTATTTCTTCTTGGAGAATTGCCTCTTTTTAAATATATAATGACCTTCCTCATCCTTTATCACAGTTTTCCAGTTAAAATCTACTTTCTCTGATATTACTATCACAACTCCAGATTTCTTTTGATTTCTTTTGCATGGAATATCTTTTTCCAACCCTTAGCTTTCAACCTGGTTGTGTCCTCACATCTAATGTGAGTCTCTTTTAAAAACATATAGAAGGCTCATATTTCTTTATCCATTCTATCAGTCTGTGTATTTTTATTGGGGTGTTCAAGTCATTAACAGTCATGTAATTACTGTAAAGGCATTATTTACTTCATCCGTTTTATCATTTTGCTTTCTATTGTCTGTCTTTTTACCCTTTAATTTATCCTTCCTAATAATCTTTATTTCTACACTTTTCTCCAAGTCTCTCACCCTTGTTTATTTTCCTTTCAGATTGCAGCTTTCCCTTCAGTATATCTTGTAATTATGGTCTTATGGTACAGCCTCTCTCAGTTTGTGTTTATTTATGAAGAATTTAAACTTACCTTCATTTTTGAAGGATACAGAATTCTTGGTTGCCAGTTTTTCCTCTCAGTTTTTCTCTTTATTTCTCTTTGAATTTCTACCAATTAAAATATGAATTGATAGAGGTTATGTGCCTCTAATGTATTTTTTATTTTATTTTATTTTATCTTTTTAAAGATACTTAGATTATACACATATCACATAAAAAATATAGGGGATTCCCATATGCCCCATTCTGCACACCTCCCACATTTTCCCATATTACCAACATCCTTCATTATTGTGGTACATTAATTGCAACTGATGAACACATTTTGGAGCATTACCACTAAGCATGGATTATAATTTACATTGTAGTTTATACTCTCTCCCACATAATTCTGTAGGTTATAACAAAATATATAATGGCCTGTATCTGTCATTGCAGTGTCATTCAGGACAATTCCTAAGTCCCCAAAATTTCCCCATATTGTACCTCTTTTCCCTCTCCCTGACCTCAGAACCTCCGGTTGCACTGCCTCCACATCAATGATATAAGTTCTTCCATTGCTAGAATCACAAAAAATCTATAGTAGAATACCAGTAATTCCACTCTAGTCCATAGTTCATTCACCAGTCCTGAGGATTAGAGAGTCTACAACTGAAGAAAGAGAGTCTCATCCATCAGCCATATGGTACTGAAACCCCCTTTAATGTATTTTTAATCTCATCCATTGTATCTTTCATTCCTACAAGATCTGTTACTTTTCTTTGCAGGTTTTCAAATTGCTCTATATTCTTAATCATGTCGTTCTAATATCCTTATCTCTTTAGTCATATTTTCCTTCAATTCCTTGAATTAATGTCAGAGATTTATGTGATTTTCATTGATTAATTTTCTTAATCCTGTATCTTGTCAGCATATTTGTTTTTTTCCTTTGTCTGGCCATCTCCTGTTTCTTAGTATGGCTTGTAATATTTTGCCAATTTCTAGGCATCATATATGTTGGTGAATAATAACATACACATAAGCAAAGCATCATAAAAAGTGTTCATTAATTTAAAAAGAAAATGAAAGAAATGAGCTGGTGCCTGGCACACAGTAGGTTCACACTCAGAGTCACCTCCTAATTTCCATGCTTCCCTCACATCCAGGTGAGCAGAAGACACATGGAGATCTCAGGGTCTCCTTCGCTTCTACAGATGGGGCTACCCCACATTAACCATACTATGCATTCTCTGTTGAACAAGTTTAAATTAGACACTCTGCTGGCTAGAAGGTCTCTTCAAAATTAATCAAACACTTCACTTCCTCAGTTAAGTCCCCCAGACCACCCTGATTAACTCAGTTACCCTATTTTCAGGCATTATAAACTGTGATGAGGATCTCTCACAGGTCACCTCACTCTCTACCTCAGCCTGCTTGGTCTTCCTACTGTGGCCCACATGAAACTGAGTTGCCTTTCTGAGGTCCTGCTTACCTGTTGCTCCAGGGATGCTCACTGCCTATACTTGCTCTGGTGTTGGCTGTGCACAGGGTGTGAAACTGTCCTTTTTGTGAGTTGCACTGCTGGGACAATCCAACTGAACATGTTGCCTTCTCCCTTCCTTGTAGAGCACAGTGTCTTCTTAAGTTCAAGTCAGAAGATACAACAAAGCCTAACATACGGGTTCATTGAAAAGGGCAGAATATAGCCAGTTTCTGGCTTATAAACCTGTAGGAAGTTTCTTCCCTTTGTCACATTGGAGAGAATCGAAATGCAATTACCCTCTCTTTCTTTTGTCCCAAGATGCCTCCAGGAAATGACAGGCTCCCAATGGCATTAACCATCTACCTCTCTGATTGCATCCACTGTACCCACCTACTCCTTCTCTTCCAGTGAAATTGTGTCTAATAAAATAACTGGACCCATTTCTGATTCCATTGAATTCTTTGAAAATCCTCTCTTTATTTTTCTAAGGCATGCAGACCTGTGACTTTGCTAACCAGTCTTGGTTTGCTACTTCTCAAGCTTTTTAAACTCTTTTAGCTACCTAAAAGAGTTGTTTCCAGATTCAGTCTTTCACTTAGTATTCTGAATTCACAAACTCATTCTTTTTGTTCACAAATTCTGCAAATCACCAGGCAGTGGACAAGCTCCTCTTTTTCCTCTGCTCATACTGGAGATTGAGCTTTTGTAGGAATATTGAATGGGATAGGGTAGTGTGATGACTGGACAGTGCCTAGGCAGGTATAGGAGCAGGCTTCTTGATGTGGAATGTATCATAATTTTCTTTTGAGTAATCCAGACATGGAGTTTAGTGGTCCTGACCATTTTGTGAAGCCTCTAACTCATCCATAGCATATGATTTCAACTGTTACTCCAGAGGTAAAAACATGAGTCTTTTCCTCAATACTAGATCTTTCTCAAGTTCTTATTATCATTATATACACTATCCAATTGACATTCCATTCATTGATAGCTCATTCATTCACTTATCCATTCAACAAATTTGTTGATTGTTGACTTTGTGTGCATGTTGACTAGAAGTCTGGATGCAAGGGTAACAGCACCTACCATCAGAGTGGTGCAGTGCAGAGGGGAGACATGAGTTTCAAAATGAAGGTATTAGTCTCCTTCTCAAGTTGATGGTCATCTACTCAAAGGAGAGTAGGAAATTTTTCCTTTAATCTGGAGCACAAAACAAAACCTGTACCTCAGAATTCATAGCTCACAAAGGTTTTACAGTGTAAAATAATATACTATATATGTAGAAAATATCCACATGGTAGAGTGGTTGTAGAGTAAATCCTGACCTCAATTTGCCCTTCTAGAGCAATTCACTGTTAGTCACTTCTTGATGATCTGCCCTAAACAGTCTATGCATAGGAAAACATTTATGTAAGTGTGGCTATTTTTATAGAACCATCTTCCCAGTTTATCTCCAAATGGTGGAACCTACATACTTTGCATCAATCTGTATTTTACTTTTTTGTCCTATATCAACACATATACTCCATTCCATTTTAAAATGTTTTACCAAGTTTATAGTAAAGCTGAAAGAATTTTTAAAAATATGATGCATATTTTCAAAGAGCTTGTGGACTATCCACTCCTCAAATTAGTGTTTCTCTCCAGTGCATAAGGCCTTTAGCTTGGTCCCTAAGAATAGCTATCATTTACTGAGTTGTCAGCTATGTTATATGTACTCTATCAAGTGCTTCATCTAAACATACACTTGAATCTACCAAGAAAACTTGTGAGACACTGAATTTACTCCCAGTATACAGAGTTGGAATGTGAGTCCTCAAATGGGTAACTTATTTATGTCACTGTGTTCTCTTGTTACTTTTCCATCATCCCACATCACCTTCTATATGCCTCCATATTACAGTCAAAGCTGTTGGATTAGTGTGACTGTATTATCAACTATGTTGAGAATTCCATAATTCATAATGCACACAAAATCAATATTGTAAATCCATAATTTCAAGGGAGAATTTTTGGGATTTATAAAGAGATCGTCATGATAGTACTGTTAGTTATAATGGAATGCTAGAACAGAGATGGTTACATAGGTAATTGAATGTGCCAGTTTGAATGGAGCTAATCATTTGGAGCTTAGATAAGCCACCCACAAGATATGTGTCCTGAAAAATTTTATTTATTTGTCTGAACCTCAGTCCTTCTTCTGTATATCAAAGAAATGTTTAAGACTCAGTGTTGCATTTCAATTAAATTAGAACATGCATTCTATAATCCATGCCAGTGACAGAACACAGTAAGTACTATATAAATAATGTTAACATTTTCTCAGGGCCCATCAAAGGGGAAATGGTAAGAAAATTCCTGGGTAATAGACTTCCAAGTAAGAAGAGGCCTTCATAATTAATTAATTTTCTAGCTCCTAATCCTACATTCATTAAAATATTATCTTACTTTCTAAATCAAAGCTGATAGTGACTATAATTTGAGCTTTCTTTCACCTTGGTCAAAATTACACTGATGTGTAATAAATTTAACAATTCTATGACTAAGGCATTGGTGAGAGGAGACCAAGAAAGGAAAACAGAGAGATGAGTTTCAGAATGAAAGTAACATTTAACAATTTAACAATTCTATGACTAAAGTATTGGTGAGAGGAGACCAAGAAAGAAAAAGGACTTCTGCTTATGTTTAAAATATTACTTATTTCAGATTGAATCATGTCTTCAAAAAAGACATGCTCAAATCCTAAGCCCTGGTGCTGAGGATGTAAGTCCATTTGTAAATAAGATTTTCAAAAACGTTCCTAGTTAAGGCTAAAATGAATCAGGGTGGTACTTAATCCCATTGGGGCTATGCTGAAGGCAGATGTAACAGGAGGCGTTGTCCTGTAGATCTTCCCAGGACTGGTGGATGCAGGAGCCACGGAATTTGTGCCCGCAGTCAAAGGTTATTGTGTCTGTCGTGGAAACCAAACCATGGGGCAGCTGGACTGTGCTTGGAGGTCAGCCAGGGAGGCTGTAAAGGCCATTATGCTATGAGGAATTCTACCTTCATTAAGGTCTTGTCTCCAGGAGCAATAAAACGTGATGTTCTGAATTCTATGTGTCCTTTCTCTTTCCTGGTATGCAAGCTGTGTATTTCTCAGGGTCCTCAGGAAAGTAAGCTACTTAGACCTATTTTTCTTCCTTCCTTTCAGCTCTATAAGCAGGTGCCAGGAGGAGATATTACCCCCAATTATTCCCTGAACTTCTACTCAATGGCCTGCAATTTCAACTTGGTAGTCCTCTAGATCTGGAAGGAGCCACAACTCCAGGAAGCAATGGAAATCATGACAACCTAGGGATACTATTAACAAAATGCAAGTTGTAAACAATTCTATGAGAAATTTTATCAGGTTTTCATTAACAAAAAATAGCAAGGATAAAAAAGTACAACATATAGTAAAGAGATAAACAACATGAGTATGACTAAATTTTACCTCCATTTTCCCAGCTTCTTATATATTCATTTCCAAAACAAAAATTAATTAAAAGTCATCTGAAATTTTTTTCCCCTTCGGAAATGGATAGAGTTGAAGGTAACACATTATAGTGAGCAGCAGCTGGTTTATAAAGGGGATTGTGGTTGAAAAGCGTGGTCTAGAGATGTAAATGTCGATTGAAAGAAAAGTAGAGAATAATCTAGGGGCTGAATAACACAGTGAACCTAGAGGTGGATGGGAATTGTGGTTGATGGTACAGATGCAAGAGTGTCCTATGAACTACAGTGGATGTACATCAGTACTGCAGGGTGATGGGAATGTGGAGAAGCATGGTAAAAATACAACTGGTGTGACCTATGGACAATGGTTAACAGCAATTCTGTGATATTCTTTCATAAATGCTAACAATGTGCTGTGCTGATAATGGGGAATTATGGAAAAATGTGTCAAATGAATGCTATGGACCATGGTTGGTGGTAATAGTCTGATGATATCATCTTATAATCTGTAACCAATATTCAACCACAGTGCGGTGTGTTAGTGAAGGGGTGCCATATGGGAATTCTACACATGTGCACAATGGTTTTGTAAGTCCACAACCTCTGTAAGAAAAATATATTAAAAAAATAATAGGGTGGGTTGGGGGAAAATACACCAAATATAAGATATGGACTCTAGTTAGTAAAAATATTATTTATTTATTTTTTATTTTTAAATAAGCTATATTACATAAATGTTACATAAAAATATATGGAATTCCCACTTCCCCTGCCTCCCCAAATTTCCCACATCAACAAAATCCTTCATTAGTGTGGTACATTTCAAATATTGCTACTAACCATGGACTACAGTATACATTATAGTTTAGACTCTGTTTCACACAATTTTGTAAGTTATGACAAAATATACAGTGGCCTGTATCCGTCACTGCAGTGTCATACAGCACAAACCCAATTTCACAAAAATGCCCCCATATTACTCCTATTCTTCCATCTCCCATTCCTCACATCCTTAGGTGACCACTGTCTTTGTTTGATGATTCTTCTACATAGTTTGTAACAAATGTTTCACAACAATGCAAGGTGTTGGTGGTGCGGTGCTGCATGGGTCCCCTATATGATGTTAAGCATATGTATTTTGTAAGTTCAGAACTTTTACTATACATTTTTTGTTTACATATATTCATGTATGAATGATATACTTCAACAAAAATTATTTTTGAATAATTTTCTTCAAAAATTATTGAAGAAGTGAAAAAAAGAAAAAAAAGAAAAAGTTATTTGAGATTATGGCTATATAATACACAGAAGGGGTAAATGTGCATTGACTAGCATTAAATATTGTACCTATATATCTGAAATGATAATATCTCTTCTCTTCTACATCATATGCAGAGGGATATTGAACATGTTAAAAGTCTTGGTAAACTTAAATCATTTTCTAATTAATTAATGAATGTGACATATGCTTATCTTGTTGTCTATGTTTATGACAACAAGATGACATATGCTTGTCTTGTTTATGTCTAGGGAAGTGCTTCTCCTCATACCTCTCCTACCTGTCCGAGGTATACTCAACACCATGGGAAATTGGGTTGGCAGTTTATACCAAACCTAGCAGGTCTACCACAATCTCTCCTTAGCATTAACCAACAGGATAGAAGGAACTAGATGTGACTTAGAAGCCCTTAGCAAATATTCCCTTGCCACTGTGGTACTGTAAAATTGCAGAGCCCTAAACATGTTAACAACAGCACAGAGAGGAACATGCCTGTTCCTCAAGGACGAATGCTGTTTCTATGTAAATTGCTCTGGAACAGTCCTAGGCAACATTTGAATCCTGCAAGATCAAGCCAATCAACATTAAGAAGAAGTAGCCTCTGGAGGCACCTGGCCTTTCTTTCTCCCCTAGTCCAGTATGTCATGGCTGATCCCCTTTTGGAGGCTGATTACAAGCATCATCTTTATCCTTTTAGTAGGACCATGTATCTACAAAATTCTAACTAAGTGTATTTCTTCCAGAATCAATGACTTCCAGAACAAAGTATAAATCATATAGGGAACTCATCCAGTTCCAACCACCGTGACAGAGCAGTATTCCATCTACCACAATAGAATAGTCAGAGAGTTTCACACTCTATCAGGTGTAGGAACTACTGCCCATTAACAAGCAGGGAGAAGCTACAGAAGAATGATCCTTGCCCTTAAGCTAGCTCCCCCTTAAGAATAAGAGTATAAACTTTCTGAGGGGGGAGTTGAGAGAGGTTAGTATAAGGAAAGAGGGAAAGCAGTGTCACAGCTGGGAATCAGCAGAGAGCATGGCCGTAGATCCCACCTAGAAAGACTGCTACTAAGGGAAGGTTGCTATGAAGAATAAAGTGGGAAATACCCTGCTGAGACCCTAGGCTAAGGAGCAACCCTGGATAATTCCAAACAGGCGTCCCCATGGGTCCAGTATAACTACAAACAAAAGACTTTATCATTGGTCCCCTGGGAGCTAAAGGGTGAGCATTTTAGGCAATGAATCAAAACAGCTAACAGTTGGGCCCTGTATTAGTCAGGGTTCTCTCTGGAAACAGAATCAGCAGGAGATATCTGTGAATAATATGGAATTCTAAAAGAGTCTCTCACGCGACTGTGGGGACTCACAAGTCCAGGTTCCTCAGGCAAGCTGCAAACCAGGGGCTCCGATGAAAGCCCGATGAAAGGTCGTTGATGAGTCTCTGGGAGAAGTTGCCTGTCCAACGACGAGCTGGGAAATTCTCTCTGAATGTTGAAATCACT
>JAKSZT010054457.1:7787037-7802941 GCA_026826555.1 Tolypeutes matacus
TTGGAAAAAGAGAAGTAAAATGAGGGTAGTGCTGAAAGGAAAATTTATAGTCCTCAAAGCTTGCTTTAAAAAAGAAGAAAAAGCTAAAATCAATAATCTAACTACACAGCTGGAGGAACTAGAAAACGAACAGCAAACTATTCCCAAAACAAGCAGAAGGAATGAAATAACAAAGATCAGAGTAGAAATAAGTGGAAGTGAGAACAAAAATAAAACAAGAGAGAAAATTAAAAAAACTCAAAGGTGATTATTCAAGAAGATTAACAAAATCAAAAACCCTTAGCTAGACAAAGGAAAAAAGAGAGAAGTTGCAAATAAATAAAATAAAAACTAAAAAATGGGAAATTACTCGACTACACAGAAATAAAAACGAGCATAAGAGGATACAGTGAACAACTCGACACCAACAAATTAGACAAATGGAAAAATTCCTATGAACATATGAACAACCTACACTCACCCTAGAAGAAATGGAAGACCTCAACAAACCAGTTACAATTAAAGAGATTGAAACAATCATCAAAGAACTCCCCAAAATTAAAAACCCAGGACCATATGGTTTTGCACGTGAGTTTACCAAGCATTCAAAGATTTAATACCACTCTTACTGAAACACTTCTAAAATTTTGAATAAGCAGGAACACCACCGAACTCATTCTATGATGCCAAAATCACATTAATACCAAAGCCAGAAAAATATATTATGAAAAAGAAAATTTCAGACCCGTTTCCCTAATGAATGCTGATGCAAAAATCCTTGCAAAATACTTGCTAATTGAATCTAACAACAAAGTAAAAGAATTATTCATCATGATCAAATGGGTTTCACCCAAGGCATGCAAGGGTGGTTCAGCATAAGAAAATCAATCAGCATGATACAATTCCTCAATTTAAAAAGCACATGATCCTATCAATTGATGCAGAGTAGGCAATTGACAAAATACAGCCTACTACAAAAGATAGGAATTTTAGGAAAGTTTCTTAACATAATAAAGGGCATACATGAAAAACCCACTGTTAAAATTGTACTCAATGGTGAAAGAATTAAAGCTTTCCTTTTGAGATCAGGAACAAGGCAAGGATGGCTACTGTCACAACTGTTGCTCAATATAGTGCTAAAAGTTCTAGCTAGAGCAATCAGGCAAGAAAAAGAAATAAAATGCATCCAAACTAGAAAAAGGGAAGTAAAACTTGCTATTCACAAATGATATGATTCTTTAATTAGAAAATCCCAAAAACATCTACAACAAACCTGCCAGAGATAATAGATAATTTCAGCAGGGTGACAGGATACAAGACTAATACACAAAAATCAGAAATGGTTCTATAAACTTGTAATGCACAATCTGAAGAGTAAATCAGCAAAACAAATTCCATTTACAATAGTGACGAAAAGAATAAAATATTTAGGAATCAATTTAACCAAAGATGTAAAGCACTTGTATTCAGAAAACTGCCACTCATTGCTAAAAGAAATTTTAAAAGACCTAAATAAATGGAAGAGCATTCTCTGCTCATGGATTGGAAGAATCAATATCATAAAGATATCAGTTTTCCTCAAATTTATATACAGATTCAATGCAATCCCAATAAAAATTCCACCAGCACTTAAAAGCTGGAAAACACAATTATCAAATTTATTTGGAAGGGTAAGGGGCCCAGAACAGCGAGAAACAACTTAAAAAGTAAAACAAAGTTGGAGGACTCTCACTTCTGGACTTAAAATCATATTACATAGCTATAGTGTCAAAAACAGTATGGTGTGGGTATAAAGATAGACACATAGAGCATTGGAACATAATTCATGTTTCAGAACATGAAGGGCCAAGTGATGTTTGACAAGGCTGTCAAGTCTACCATCTGGGGCAGAACAGTCTATTCAACAAATGGTGCTGGGAGAACTAGATATCTATATCAAAAAGAAAAAAAAAGGACCCCTATCTCACACCTCACACAGAAAATAACTTTAAATGGATAAAACACAAACACACACACACACACACACACAAAACTAAATATAAAAGCTAGAACCATAAAGGTCTTAGGAGAAAATGCAGGGAAACATCTTCACAACCTGGTGGTAGGTGGCGGATTCTTAAATCTTACGTCAAAAGCTTGAGTAATGAAAGAAAACACAGATAAATATCTGTAAACAGATATTTACAGATAAATAAAATCTCTTCAAACTAAAACACGTTTGTGATTCAAAGAGCTTCTACAATAAGGTGAAAAGGCAGCACAAGAAAATATTTGGAAACTACATATCTGATAAGGGTTTGATTTTCATTCTATATAAAGAGATCATACAAATCAACAATAAAAAACAAGCAATCCAATTGATGGAAAAACATAGTGAATAGAAACAATGCAGCTAGTTTATAAATGGGAATGTGCCTGAAAAGGGTAATTGTAAATGTCAATTGAAAAAAAAGTTAAAGAATAATATAGGGACTGAATAATAGTGAACTGTGTTTAATAGTTCAAATACAAGAATTTCTTTTTATAAACTAGAATAAATGTTTGCCACTACTGCAAGGTGGTAAGAATGTAATTAATGGACTATAGTTAATTGCAACACTGTAATATTCTTGCATCAATGCCAAAGACATACTGTGTTACTAATAAGTGGGTATGGGAAAATACACTAATTGTGTGCTATAAGACCATAGTTAGTGATAATTGTCTGATCATATTATTTCATAATCTTCACCAAATGATACACAACAATGTAGTGTGTTGCTACAGGGGTGTTATATGGGAATTCTTTACATGTACATAATTATTTTGTTAGTTCAAAACTTCTCTAAAAAATAAATATTTTAAAAATGTATTTATAAAGAAACATTAAGAAATGTTCACATATGTTATCAAAATAAACTTAGGGATTTGGTGAAGGGGAGAATGGCAGTTAATTTATAATTGTGAATGGTGGTTTACTTCTGCATGGAATTATTATAATATTCTTCCTATCATTCTGTATAATTGAAATATTCTATATATTGATTTTTTTGAAATATCAAAAATTGACTTGTGTGTTGCTTCCCAATACTAGACAAGTCAATTGTCTCTTAACCTTTGATACCATCCAAGTTAAGATCTCTCTTATTCCTTTTTTTTTGAACCTTTTCCCAGTGTTTTATTGGTTGTTGACACTAATTATAATTTTTTTCACAGAGAATATCTTTATTTTCACATCATCAAATATATTAACATTTTTAGAGGTTCTGAGTTTTACATTTTAATTAGAAAGGCCTTCCTCCTGGGATTTTTTTTTTAACTTTATTTTGTACATTTAATAATTGAAAACATAAACAATTAAAAACTAAAAAGTAAACACAGGTGAATAAATATATACATTTCTCAATTAAATGTAATGGATACATGTAAATCTTTTTTTTTTTAATCAAACAATACATTACACAATATATTTGTTCATAGTAATACATTCATACAGTATTTGTCCTTTTGTGTCTGGCTTGCTTCACTCAACATAAAGTCCTCCAGGTTCATCCATGTTGCCATATGCTTTATGACTTCATTTCTTCTTACAGCTGCATAATATTCCATCGTGTGAATAGACCACAGTTTGTTTATCCATTCTTCTGTTGGTGGACACCTGGGTTGTTTCCAACTTTTGGCAATGGCGAATAATGTGGCTATGAACATTGGTGTGCAGATGTCTGTTCGTGTCACTGCTCTCAGTTCTTCTGGGTATATACCCAGTAGTGGTATTGCAGGGTCACATGGCAAGTCTATATTCAATTGCTTTAGGAACTGCCAAACAGTCCTCCATAGTGGTTGTACCATCCTGCATTCCTACCAACAGTGAAGAAGTGTTCCTATCTCTCCACATCCTCTCCAACACTTGTAGTTCTCTGTCTTTTTAATAGTGGCCATTCTGATAGGTGTGAAATGATATCTCATTGTAGTTTTGATTTGCATTTCCCTACCATGAGTGATGTTGAGCATTTCTTCATGTGTTTTTTTTTTTTTTTTTTGCCATTTGTATTTCTTCTTCGGAGAAATATCTATTCAACTCTTTGGCCCATTTTATAATTGGATCATTAGTCTTTTTATTGTTGAGTTGTAACATCTCTTTATATATCCTGGATATTAAACCCTTATCAGATATGTGATTTCCAAATATTTTTTCCCATTGATTTGGCTGCCTTTTCACCCTTCTGACAAAGTCCTATGAAATTACCCAACACATTTTATGAAGCCAACATCACCCTAATACCAAAGCCAGATAAAGATTCCACAAGAAAAGAAAATTATAGACCAATTGCTCTCATGAACATAGATGCAAAAATTCTCAACAAAATACTTGCAAATCGAATCCAACAGCATATCAAAAGACTTATACATCACGACCAAGTGGGATTTATTCCTGGCATGCAAGGCTGGTTCAACATAAGAAAATCAATCAATGTAATATACGACATTAACAAATTGAAGGAAAAAAAACACATGATCATGTCAATAGATGCAGAAAAGGCACTCAACAAAATCCAACAACCTTTTTTTGATAAAAATATTTCAAAAGATAGGAATAAAAGGAAAATTCCTCAATATGATAAAAGGCATATATGAAAAACCCACAGCCAACATCATACTCAATGGGGAAAGGTTGAAAGCTTTTCCCCTAAGATCAGGAACAAGACAAGGATGCCCACTGTCACCATTGTTATTCAACATTGTACTAGAAGTTCTAGCTAGGGCAATTAGACAAGACAAAAAAATTAAAGGCGTCCAAATAGGAAAAGAGGAAGTAAAACTCTCACTGTTTGCAGATGACATGATCCTGTATTTAGAAAATCCCTAAGTATCCACAACAAAGCTACTTGAACTAATAAATGAGTTCAGCAAAGTGGCAGGATGCAAGATCAACACGCAAAAATCAGTAATTTTTTTGTACACTAGTACTGAACAATCTGAGGAGGAAATCAGGAGGAAAATTCCATTTTCAATAGCAACAAAAAGAATCAAATACCTAGGAGTTAATTTAACCTAGGAAGTACAGGACCTATATGCCGAAAACTACAAAACAATGCTAAAAGAAATTAAAAAGACCTAAACAAATGGAAAGACATTCCATGTTCATGGATTGGAAGAATAAATATTGTGAAGATGTCAATCTTGCCCAAACTGATTTATAGATTCAATGCAATACCAATCAAAATCTCAACAGCTTGCTTTACAGAATTAGAGAAGGCAATTACCAAATTCATCTGGAAGGGTAAGTGCACCCGAATAGCCAAAAGTATTCTAAAAAAGAAGAGTGACGTGGGAGGAATTTCACTGCCTGACCTGGAAACATATTACAAAGCTACAGTGGTCAAAACAGCATAGTACTGGCATAAAGATAGACATATCAATCAGTGGAATAGAATTGAGAATCCAGAAATAAACTCTCACCTATACAGTCAACTGAATTTTGAGAAACCTACCAAGCCCACGCTAATGGGAAAAAAGAGTCTCTTCAACAAATGGTGTTGGGAGAACTGGATATCTATAACCAAAAAATGAAAGAGGATCCCTATCTCACTCCCTATACAAGAATCAACTCAAACTGGATCAAAGATCTAAATATAAAAGCCAGGACCATAAAACTACTAGAAGAAAATATAGGGAAACATCTTCAAGACCTTGTAGTAGGTGGTGGTTTCTTGGACTTCACACCCAAAGCATGTGCAACAAAAGAAAAAGTAGATAAATGGGACCTTCTCAAAATTAAACTCTTATTCCCTTTTTTGAGCCTCAATTCATTTTACTTTCAACTCAAAGACCTCAGACACCTAAATTCTCCTTCTGTCTTCCTCCTCACAGTGGACCCAGACATACCCACCTTTTCTTTCAATTTCAATGCCAACTACCTCTTAGACTCCTTAATTCCACAAGTACATGCCAAATTGATGTAAATTAAAACTGAGGAAAAAGTGAAGTAAGGCATTTGATGCAGCTCCAGTGGGAGGGGAAGGGGAAATTGATTAGGCAGGCTGCCACATGTACCCACACTGCAAGAGAGAGGAACTGGGTCAGTGAGAAATGGACTGACAGCTGCCTAACAGCCTAGGGGAGTGGGAAGTGGACAAAATATCAGAAGCCTAACTGGCTTGAGTGAAAAGAGGGTGGGTAGAGGCAGAGAACAAGTCTTCAGAAGCTTTCAGAAGCTCAGTTGTTAAACTTCTGCTTGATATATACAAGTCCTGTGTTCAATCCCTGTTATCTCCTTAATAATAATAATAATAAAGGCTTAACCAGACTGAGTGGGATAAGGTGGGAGGGGAGAGACACCCCAATTGCTGCAGGGAGCCAGAGATGAAGGACAAGCAGCTTTGGAATAGGGAACTTAGACTGAGAATTTTATATATATATTTCCTTATTCTTTCCTCTATAGCCTGGTATTTTACATGGGGTAGGCAGGCTGCAAGAAGATTGATCGGTGACCACTAGCATCCTAAGACTATTGCTAGTGGCCTGAGAAGGAAGGTTTTTAAAAATGTTTTTATTGTTGTTATTCTTGTTACTTTTTTTCTTCTTTTTTCTCTATTTTCCTTATTATATTTCCTTTCTTTCTTCAATTTTCTCTCTTCCATTGCTCGTCTTTCATTCGGCCTTCTCTTGTTTGGTCCTAACTTTCTTCTCTTATCTCTGGTCTTTTGTTTTATTATATTTTTTCCCTATTTCTTTCTCTTTTTTAATTCCACATTTTTTATTCTTTATCCTTTTATTTTGTATGATTTTTCACTGATATTAGTTTTTTTTTTCTTCCTGGTTCTTTTAAGATTATTTACCCCCCCCCTTTTTTTATTATTTTTTTCTTTTCTTTCCCTTTTTATGGCCTTAATATTTTGGGGGAGAACACAGACAACTATAAGAATATCGAATAAGTGGAACCAAGTGTCAAAGAGGAACCTTAACACAAAACAATATGAAATAAAGCCCTAGAGTAGAAAAAGAAGCTAACAATATGAATAAGTTCATCAAGATGAACAGATGCTTAGACACTAGCAAATATATATATATATATATACACACACACACACATATATAAAAGCTACACTAAAAAACAGTAAGACATGGCTTAGTTTAATGAGCAAAACAAACAAACAAACAAACAAACAGAAAAACATGAGGAGATGCAAAATAAAGAACAACTAATCAAGGATGTCCAAATAAATATCATGAATCAGCTTGATGAAGTAAAGGAATAGATAAAGGATATTAAACAGATACTGGAAGAACACACAGAGGAAACCATAAATGTACATAAAAAGATCTGGTAGTGTTGAATGGAACAACGCAAGAAATTAAAAATATGTTGAAAGCACATACTAGCAGATTTGAACAGACAGAGGAAAGAATTAGTGATATCAAAGATAGTATATATGAAGTCACACACATAGTAGAACAAATAGACAAAAAGAAAAAAATTCTGTAGGGATACAGGGAATTGAATGATAACATGAAGTGAACAAACAAAAGCATTATTGGCATTCCAGAGGGAGAAGAGAAGAGCAAGGGATTAGTAGGACTGCTGGGGGAAATAATGGCTGAAAATCCTCAACTCTTATGAGGTATATGGATGTACATGTCTAAGAAAAGCAGTGCACTCCAAATAGCATAAATTCTAACAGGCATACCTGGAGACATAATCATATTAAATTATCAAATGCACAGGAGAAAGAGAGAATTCTGAAAGCAGCCTGAGAAAAAAGATCCAGCACATACAAGGGAAACTAGATAAGATTAAGTGCTGATTTCTGATCTGAAACCATGGAGGCAAGAGGGCAGTGGTATGACATAATTAAGGTGTTAAAAGAAAAAAAAAAAAAAACTGCCATCCAAGAATTCTGTATTCAGCAAAGCTGGCATTCAGAAATGAAGGAAATTTCAAAATATTCCCCAATAAACAGAAATTAAGAGACTTTGTCTACAAGAAAATTGCCCTCAACAAACACTAAAGGGAGTTCTGCAGGTTGAAAGGAAAAAACAGGAGAGAGAGGGTTGGAGGAGCATAAGAGAGGAAGATTATTAGTAAGAATAACCAAAGTGATTTTAAAAAGAAAAACAAAATATGACATATATAAACCTAAAGAAAATATAACTGACGTAAATACTGTCTTGACAGTAATTTCATTGAATGTTTACTGATTAAATTCTTCAACCAAAAGATGCAGATTGGCAGAATGGATAAGGAAATATAACACATCTCTATGCTGTCTACAAGAAACTCACCTTAAATCCATGGATGCAAGGAGTTTGCAAGTGAATGGTTGGAAAAGGATTTTATATGCAAATATTAAACAAAAAAAGGGTGGGAGTAGCTATACTGATATTGGACAAAATAGACTTTAAATTCAAAACTATTGCAAGAAACAAATTAGGACACTATATATTAGTAAAAAGGGTAATCTATCAAGAGGAAAGAACAATAAAAATATTTATGTACAGACCAGGTTGCCCCGAAATTTATGAAGCAATAACTGAAAAAACTAAGGGGAGAAATAAATGTCTCTACAATTATAGTAGAGGACTTTAAAATGTTATCACCATTAGACAGAATATCTTGACAAAGTGTCAATAAAGAAACAGAGAACTTGAATAATATGTTAGAGGATCTAGACCTAATAGAAATATACAGAGCATTACACACAAATACAGCGGGATATACATTCATCTTGAGAGCATATAGATCATTCTCCAGGATAGAACCCAAAGAATGTCACAGAATAAGTCTCAAAGAATTTAGAAAGATTGAAATTTTACACAGTAATTTTTCTGACAAAAACAGAATGAACCTGGAAATTAATAAAGGACAGAGATCCAGAATAGGCACAAAGATATGGAAGCTAAACAGTACAGTATTAGATAATCAGTGGGTCAAGTAGGAAATTGCAAAAGAAATGATTAACTTCCATGAATTTAATGAAAATGAGAACACAACATATAAAAACTCATGGGATGCAGCAAAAGCAGTGATGAGAGGGAAATGTATAGTCATCCATGCTTATATTATAAAAGAAGAAAGAGCTAAAATCAAAGACATAACTGCACACTGGAAGAACTAGAAAAACAGCAACAAACTATTCCCAAAGCAAGCAGAAAGAAGGAAATAAAAAAGATTAGAGCAGAACTAAATGAAATTGAGAATGAAAAACTCTGAAAAAATGATCAAAACCAAAAGCTCTTACTTTGAGAAGATTAATAACATTGACAAATCTTTAGCTGACTAACAAAATAAAGAGAGAAAGAGAAAGAGACAGGCAGAGGTTGGGGGAGGGAGAGAGAAAGAAGTTGTAAATAAATAAAATAAATAAGAAGAGAGTGGATATCACCATTGAAACTACAGAAATAAAGAGTATCATAAGAGAATACTTAAAAAATTTTATGCCAACAAGATGGATAACTTAGGGAAATGGACATATATCTAGAAATATGCAAGCAGCCTACATTGATGAAAGTAGAAATTGATGAATCCACAGACCAATCACAAGTAACAAGATTGAATTTGTCATCAAAAGCTTCCCAAAAAAGAAAAGACAGATGGCTTCACAAATGAATTCTACCAATCATTCCAGAAATAGCTAATATCAATTCTGTTTAAACTCCTCAAAATAACAGAAGTTGAGTGAACATTGTCTAACTCATTCTATGAGGCCAAGATCACCTTAATACCAAAGCTACATAAAGGCACCACAAGAAAAGAATATGCTAATGAACTGGGATCCTAAAATCCTCAGCAAAATACTTGCTAATCTTATTCATTAGATATATCAAATGAATTACACACCATGGTCAAGTGGGTTTCGTTCCTGGTATGCAAGGATGGTTCAACATAATAAAATCATAAGAAAATCAATCAATGTAATACACCACATTAAGACTGAAAGAAAAACAATCACATAATTATCTCTATTGATACAGAAAACACATTTGACAAAATACAGAATCCTTTCTTGATTTAGAAAGATTGAAATTAAAAAAGTATTTTCTCTGACTATACACTTCAAAATATAGGAATAGAAGGAAACTTCATCAATATGATAAAGAGTAACTATGAAAAATCCATAATTACATCATACTCAATGCTAAAGTGCTAAAGTCTTTCCCTGAAAGATCTGGAAAGCATGCACGCATACTATCATTGCTTTTATTTAACATTGTGTTCAAAGAACCTGATTGTGCACTTAGGCAAGAAAAAGTAATAATAGGCAGCCAAATTGGAAGGCAAAAATAAAAAATTTCACTATTTGTAGATGACAATCCTATATGTAGGAAGACCTGAAAAATCTACAGCAAAACTTCTAGAACTGATTAATGAGTTCAGTAAAGTGGCAAGATATAAGTTCAACATGAAAAAATCAGTAGCATTACTGTATACCAATAATGAGAAATTTGAGGAGGAAATCAAGAAAAAAATTTACAATGCCAACTAAAAGAATAAAATATTGGGAATTAATTACGTAATGATGTAAAGGACATGTACACAGAAAACTTCACAACATTGTTAAAAGAAATCAAAGAAGACCTAAATAAATAGAAGAATATTCCATCATGGATTGGAAGACTGAAGAGCATCAAGATGTCTGTCTTACCCAAGTTGATTTACATATTTAACACAATCTCAAAAAAGATTACACCATCTGTTTATACTGCATTGGAAAGGCTAATTATGAAATTTATTTGGAAGGACAATGGGCCCCAAATAGCCAAAAACCTATTTAAAAAATGAAATTAGAATAATCATGCTACCTTACTTTAAAGAATACTACAAAGTGACAGTGTTCAAAATTGAATGGTATTGGTGAAAAGTCAGCCCATTTAATGGGAGATATTTTTGAACCACTTATCTGATAAAGGCCTAATATCCAGCATATATAAATAAATCCTACATCTCAAAAATAAAGAGAAACAACCCATTTTAAAAATTGGCAAGAGATTTGAATAGGCACTTCTCAAAAAAATAAATTCATATGGCTGAAAAAGCGCATGAAAAATTCTCAACATCTCTAGCTATTAGGGAAATGCAAAACTACAATGAGATATCATTTTATACTTATTAGACTGGCAACTATTAAAAACACATAACTACAAGTGTTGGAGAGGATGTGGAGGAATGAGAACCCACAGCTTCTGGTGCTGGGAATGTAGAATGGTATAGCCATTGTAGAGGATAGTTTTGTGGTTCCTCAGGAAGCTAACTATACAATTACCATATGATCCAGCAATTCGACTGATGGGTATGTACCGAGAAGAATTTAAAGCAGGGACATAAACAGATATATGTACACCAAATGTTCATAGCAGCATTATTCACTTTTGCCAAAAGTTGGAAACAACCCAATTGTCCATCAACAGAAGAATGGATAAGAAAAATGTAGCATATATATAGAATGGAATACTAGTCAGATGTAAAAAGGAATAAAATGCTGTCACATGCAACAACATGGATGAATGTTGAAGACCTTTGGTTGAGTGAAGTAAGCCAGTCTCTAAAGGACAAATATTGCATGACCTCACTGAGATGACTTAAGCCAATTGAGCAGACTCATAGTGTTAGAGTCTGTAAGAAATGTTATCAGGAGACAGAAAGGGAGTAGATTGTGGTGAGACAATGGTCAATATAGACAAAACCCATGGTAAAGTGGAAGGGAGTGGTTTGGAAGAAGAGAAAGTTGTTGGTAGTGCAAAGAATTGAGTGGGGTCGATGCTGTTGGAATGTGAGGGTGAGGGGGTGGGGACCTGGGAGGGACTATCCATGGAACTGTGGGGAGGGCTGGAGGAAGGAACAGGTGAACTTTGGGTATGTCTGTGGTGGAAACTACAATGGTGGGAATGGATTTTATTGCAAATAGGCAGATAAAGGTCACTGGTGCAGGGTGTCAGTGGTGGGGGATGTGTGGGAAAGGGTGCACCTGAACAAGCTTCTAAGGAATAAGAATTTTTTCATATTGCCATAAGGGGTTATTTCAGTGAATGAAGATCCACAGAATAAACAAGAAAATATTAAACTCCCATCCTGGGGTGTCCTGCTACATTCTCAAATAGAAGGGCAAGGAACTCTCAAGAATATAAGCAATGCCCAAAAAGAAAACAGATGAGCATGCCAAGCCTCCAATAATATTGCATGTAACTGTGAACCTTATTCTTCAAAAATTTAAACTTAGTGGTTGCCATAGGTTCTGAGGGGAGAGGGAGGGAAGAATGGGTGCAACATAGGGAATTTTGGGGACATTGGAATTGTTTTACATAATCTTGCACTGATGGATACAGGCCATTATACATTTTATCCAAACCTATAAAAGTATATGGTGCAAAAAGTAAACCATATTGTAAATCATTGACCATGGTTAGTAGCAATGCTTTTATATCTGTTCATCAATTGTAGCAATGTACCACACTCAAGTAAGATATTATTGGTAGGGGAGAATGTGGGGGCAAGGGGGTGGGGTATACGGGAATTTCCTATATTTTCTAGGTGATTTTCCATAACCTAAAGCTTTTTGGAAACTAAAGTGGAAAAAAATAAGACACTGGGGGAACATATAGAAAAATTGTTAATATACATAAAAAGTAACAGATCTTATGGTGTTGAAAGACACAATATTTTTTTTCAATTTTTAAAATTTATTTTATTTTATTATTTTTCTGTTGGCTTTGTTTTTGGGGAAATTAAGATTGCATAAAGGTTGCAACTGTGGTAAGAGAGTATCACTGGTGTTGGATATTGGATGTGGGGTAATGTGTGGAAAGAAGTGCACCTAGGGCATGCCTATGGAAAATGAATGTGTACATGGGGCCATAAGGTGTTGTCTCAGTGGGTGCAGACCCACAGAATAACAGATGGAATATTGAATTCTCATCCTAGGAATGGTAAGAATCTCTAGAATACATGGGCAGTGGGTAGCAAAGGAGGACAGACCAACACAGGGCTCTTGATATTGATTTTGTACTTTCAAACCTTGTGCTTTTGAAAAAGAAACTTAGCCTAGTAATATATATTCCCTAAGAGTTACTTCTGGAAAGTCCCCTTGTTGCTCAGATGTGGCCTCTGTAAGCCAAACTCAGCATATAAACTCACTACCTTCCCCCCAGTGTGGGACACAACTCTTGGGGATAAGCCTCCCTGGCACCCAGGGACTATTACCAAGCACCAACTAGAGATGCATTTGGAAAAAGACCTTCACCAATAGGGATAAATATTAATTACAAATGAGGTTTTTTTTATGGCTAAGAGATTTCAAAGTGAGTTGGGAGGTCATTCTAGAGATTATGTTTATGCACGTCTCATGAAGATCTCACTGACTACCACAGTAAACAGTGCCTGAAGCAGGGGTGCTCCTGAGGGCTCCAAACACATCTGGATACTATTGGCAGGGCAGAATTCCCCAGGAAATTGGCACTCTTTCAGTGGGCCTTACCTTGGAATATATGTTAATCCATTGCCCCAATGTATCAGAGTTAGACTCATTTATAATTTTCCTACAAATGATTATTCAGCCACATTTATTTTAACCTATAATTAGCACTATACTCATTAAATATATGTCCCAGACTCTTAGACCTTTCAGCTGTTCACATGCTGGTTGAGCCCTGAATCTCAGTAGATTTGCAGCAAACACCTACTCTCCAAGTCTTTGGATTCACACAGGACAACTAGCAAAGGACGATGAAGGACAACGCCCATCCCAAAAAACAGAGAGTATCTGCAACTGCAAACAAGAGAGTTCCATACATCTGCCCCAGGGATCTAAGCCCTTTCTCAATTGGAAGCAGAGTGGGTATCACTATCTTAATATACTCAAGATTGGGGGACATATTGAGGGACATGAGGGGGAATGCAATTTTGGACTAAAGTAGACTTATTATTCTAATAATGGAAGCACTTGTAACATTGATAAAAAGACAGTTGTCATCTGAGGTTCTGCGGGGAAGGAGAGGGAAGAATTGGTGTAACAATGGGTATTTTGGGGGCATTAAAATTATTCTACATGATATTGCAATTATGGATACAAGCTGTTATACACTGTCAATACCTATAAAATTGCACTGTGCAAAGTGTAAATCCTAATGTAAACTTCAAACCATGGTTAGTAGCAATGCTTGGATAAGTGTTCATCAATTGCAACAAGTGTACCACATTAATGCAGGATGTTGTTAATGAGGGAGAGTGTTGGAGGAGGAGGGGTGGGGAATCCCCTATATTTTTTATATAACATTCATGTAATCTAAAGTTCCTTTAAAAATAAAGAGAAAAAAGCATACTATGTCCATATGGGTGATGGCTCAAAGCCTGCTCTTCTCTTTACTCTCCTTTGTTAACCTATCTTTCAGACAATGGTTCTCAGAGACTGCTCACTTTCCTCAGTTCGGATCAGTGAGGTCATATACTGTTCATCCTTCAGTGCCTGGCTTGCTTCACTCAACATAATGTCTTCAAGATTCATCCACGTTATTCCATGTGTTAGCACTTTGTTCCTTCTTACAGCTGAGTAATACTCCATTGTATGTATGTACCACATTTTGCTTATCCATTCGTCTGTTGATGGGCACCGGGGCTGATTCCAACTTTTGGCAATGGTGAACAATGCCGCTATGAACATTGGTGTGCATATATCTGTTTGTATTTTTGTTTTCAGTTCTTCTGGGTATATACCCAGCAGTGGAATTGCTGGATCATACAGAAGATCTATTGCTAGTTTTCTGAGGAAGTGCCAAACTGTCCTCCACAGTGGCTGGACCATACCGCAGTCCCACCAGCAGTGGATGAGGGTTCCTATTCCTCCACATCCTCTCCAACATTTAGTGTCTCCTGTTTTTTTAATAGCTACCATTCTGATGGGTGTAAGAT
The DNA here is from genome assembly GCA_026826555.1 of Tolypeutes matacus. Taxonomy (NCBI): domain Eukaryota; kingdom Metazoa; phylum Chordata; class Mammalia; order Cingulata; family Chlamyphoridae; genus Tolypeutes; species Tolypeutes matacus. The sequence continues at coordinate 7,801,895 of JAKSZT010054457.1, forward strand.
GGTATCTTATTGTAGTTTTGATTTGCATTTCCCTGATAGCAAGCGATGTTGAGCATTTTTTCATGTGCTTTTTAGCCATTTGTATTTCTTCCTTTGAGAAGTGTCTTTTCAGGTCACTTGCCCATATTTTAAATGGGTTGTTTGTACTTTAATTTTCAAGGTGTAGGATTTCTTTATATATGCAGGATATTAGGCTCCTATCAGATATATGGTTGCTGAATATTTTTTCCCATTGGGTAGGCTGCCTTTTTATTTTCTTAATAACATCCTTTGAGGTGCAGAAGTTTTTAAATTTGAGGAGATCCCATTTATCAATTTTTTCTCTTACTGCTCGTGTTTTGGCTGTGAAGTTCATGAAACCATTTCCTATTACAAGGTCCTGTAGATGCTTCCCTACATTATCTTCCAAGGTTTTTATGGTTTTGGGTATTATATTTAGATCTTTGATCCATCTTGAGTTGATTTTTGTATAAGGTGTGAGATGGTATTCTTCTCTCATTCTTTTGGATATGGATATCCAGTTCTCCAAGCACCACTTGTTAAAGAGGCCATTCTCTCCCAACTGAGTGGGCTTTGTGGCCTTGTCAAATATCAGATAACTGTATATGCGAGGCTCTATATCAGAACTCTCAATTCGGTTCCATTGGTCAGTAGGCCTATCCTTGTGCCAATACCACGCAGTTTTGATCACTGTAGCTTTGTAGTATGTTTTAAAGTCAGGTAATGTGATACCTCCAACTTCATTTTTCTTTTTCAATATATCTTTGGCAATTCGGGGCCTCTTGCCTCTCCAAATATATTTTGTGGTTAGTTTTTCCAGTTCCTTAAAAAATAGAGTGTTGACTTTTATTGTGATTGCATTAAATCTGTAGATTAGTTTAGGTAGGATAGACTGTTGGGGGATGGGGCAGATGAGTGGTGGTGTTCCTGGGTTTGGAGGTGCAGCATTGGGGGGTGGGTGGATTAGGAAGGGCAGGTTCAAATCCCCAGGGCATGTAACTGTGAATCTCGCCATTCCATGGGTAGGGAGAGGGTGGTATCATGGGC
>JAKSZT010054457.1:7852941-7963516 GCA_026826555.1 Tolypeutes matacus
CTTCTAGTCGGAGGGCCTGCATATGTTTGTGAGATGAGTTCCTACAATTCTGATACTTTCTGTTCTATTGTAAACGATAGGCATGTTTAAGGCCTACTAAACGGGGGTGTCTGAGGATATGCAGTCATGAATAAGTTGAAAGCCCTGGGTCTGGCTTAAATTATGCAAAATAGATCATGTGATCCACCTTCCTCCTGCCAAACCCATCCATCTTGCCCATAAACCGGTTCCTGTAGCAGGATTTGCCAAAACCTTTGTGGGAACACAGAGTGATAAAAGAAATTGAAAATGTTGAAATTTAATTTCATTTTCACTTTGTTCTTTTTTCTGAGAGTAATGGTTAGTGCCCATATAAACCGATGCCACCTTGCCATTTCCTCCTGGCATTTATGTTTTATATAACGGAAAATGCTTATACTATTCCCTGAATGTATCACCAACATTATCTTGTACCAACATGTTCTTCTGTTGCTCATCTCTACCCTGTGCACTCTATCTCCCTGGCAGTAGCTAATGTCCTTTTTCTTGACCTCTGGACTTGTATTTAAACACCATAGTTAATGGACATGTAAGAAATTTATTGAATATATAAGTGAATGATCTGTGAGTGAATGGTATGTCAAACAGGTATGGTATATATTAACATAAATTTGCTGAGGAAGATCAGATGTAGATGTACAGATTCAGTGGTTTCCATCTCATGGGTATTTGCTAAAAGCATGTATCTTGGATGAGATTACCAATGTATTCTCAAATATTATTTTCACATGTGTGATTTATTCAAACTATATATCCAGGACCCCCCAAAATCAAAGCTCAGATAAATTCCTCTTAGGAGAGTCTACTGAATCCCATTGTTTGGATGTTCCAATCATAGCTCTGCCCTCTCCAATACACCTGAAGGCCCCCATCTCCAGAATGAGCAGGAAGGCAACAAAGAAGTTTCACCTGTAAGGCTCTCTGCTATGTGTTATCTTGTAGAAGTTGAAAACTATTGGAACTAATCAGTGAATCCAGAAGACAGGGCCTAGGACCAACTGTGAATATATCTTCTTTAGTGGTAGTATTAAAACATATGAGAAGGATCATGCCAAGTTGGTTAGTTATGTCACCCATCACTCTGCCTAAGATGAAAAACTAGAGATTTTTCAGTTTATTCAAGGCAGGCAGAAACCCCATCAATGATTAAATTAGTCAGTGCGATTTCTTGGCAGGAATAGAAAGAGGTGGGAACAAGGTACAATGAGTCAAGTCTTCCCTGTCTTCCATTCAGAAGATGCATTCAGAGAGGAAGATGGGATATGTCATCAAAAATCTGTCATTTTTCTGTTGTCAGTTGCTCCTGGTGTCTGTCCAATGAAACAAAGTAAGGGGAACTCCTACATGGTTATAAGGCCACATCAGGCCATATATAGACCTTAACAGTGAACCCAGAAGTTGTACTGTCTTGTGTCTTTTAATAAGGAAGTCATGTCTAATCCCCAATAAGAGAGCAGCCTTTAGTTCTCAATGTCTTCCTGACCAGTAGATGTAAGGGCAGCTTCCAAATAACCTCTAGCAACAAATTATAGCAGAATGTCTAAGTAAGGCATGTGCTGTTTGACTTAGGTGAGTGGAGATTCAGGGAAAGGCCTGGGGGTAACCATATTGAAAAGAAATTGGTGAGCTCTTTTATGTTATTTTTTAACTATCAATTATATTGTTAAGATATAGATAGATGTATATATAAATAAATATTTACATATATTTTTTATGTTTATATACTAAAATAAAATTGAATTTTTATATTATACTAATATATGTGTGCACTTATCTTTATTTATTTTCCATTTTTAACCTTTTAACTTGTATAATTTTTTTTTATTATATAAGAATCAGAGAATTTCACATTTTAAATTGATCTTGCCTGCATTTAATGCAAGGCATTCAACATAATCAATTCATTTACAATTAAACAGTCAACAGAAAAATGAGAAACACAAACCATCTTTGGGATATATTCAATTGTGTGCCATATCAAATTCCTACCAGTAAAAACAAAATGTTTCCCAAGAGATAGATCTATACTTGTTTTTATCTTTTCTCCAAATTGCAAGGCATATTGAGAATAATCACTGTTTTTAAGTAACCATGAAAGAGAGGGAGATCAAGGAACCAGCCCCAGATAAAATAGGTGGTGTGAAATCAGACATGTAACAAACAGTAGCAGATGCAGCCTAAATACCTGTTCTTGCTCATTCTTCAATTTTAATTTGCTTCAACCATGCAGATTTTTTTTTTAGTTACAAGGAATGGGGACAGCAAGTGTGATGGGATTATGCAGATAGGTTTGGGACAACTGTGAGGAAGAAGTTAGGAAAAGATTGAAGGGACTTTGAGATGTTGGGAAAGTGAGAGAAACACTCTCTAAAGGGAGTAAAAGAAACTGGATGGGCTGGAATGGGGAAGCAACACTCTGAAAGAGGTTTTCTAAAGGTCAGCCTTCTGACAAAATATTTTAAATTGTAGGATATTTCAATCATACTTAATAGTAGAGGAACATTATGACAAACCCCCATTTCCAAAAAGCAAGTTTCTTTAATTTAAATTAATTTACAAACTTCTTTATTTGTAGCCCCACCATTTACACTTTTCATTATTTTGAGGTAAATCCCTAGAAATCATATGATTTCATCAGTAAATGTTTCATTATGTATCTTCTAAAGGATACTATTAGAATCAACATAATTCTAATAACATTATGACAAGTTTAAATAATTAGAAATAATTATTATCAGCAGCAATCCAACTTCCCAAATTGGATTGCAATTTTGATGAAAGTGTGAGTTGAAACTGTATCCAAATTTTGGTCAATACATTGTAATTGATTATTATATCTTTTAAATCTACATTAATGCCTCAATTCCTTCTCTATATTTTTTCTGTGCTTGATATCTTTAGTATGAAAAAATATGGTCACTTTGTCTATAGCATTTTCAACACATTGGGTTTTTCTACTTGCATACCTAGGTGGTTCATAACATGTTTCTTTCTCTCTATTTCCTGCAAATTAGTAGCTGCTCTTCAAGGCTTGATGTGATCTAAGTTCTTTTTTTTTCCCCAAAACTACAATATTCCACAGATAGTATTGTGTACACCTTTAGGAGGTCTAAAATATCTGAGTTTTCTCACTTTATATGGATGCTTTTAGACATGTTTATCACTACCTAGATCTATTAATTAATAGGATTGAAAAAGGGTGATGGTTTTATTTTCTAACTACTTTGAATTTTTGGTGGACTTTATCTTTACTAGAAACATCCTTTATTTGATCAACCTGATATACAGTTCATGTAATAATAAGTGCTTGCCTGAATATCCTTTCCCAAAGGGAATATCTTTGTCCACAGAAACAATATTGTGCCTTGCAATATTGATTCTTCCTGACCAAGAGGACTCCATAGCCAACCTTCAATTAAGAAGAACCAGTGAATACAGAAGGAGAAGGAGGCAGGCAGATCAACTATTGGCTGTGAGCTGGAGCTCTTCTTGGAAACTTTCTCATGACCTGAAGGGAGGCAGGGAAACTACTTGAAAGGGTAGTAGCTTTGTCTGTACTGTCTTCCAGGTAGGAATTTTTGTAGTTCCTGGGGAAACAGGTTTTCCTAAAGGGAGTTTCCTCAGAGAGAAACTCTCACTGCAAAATGCCTTTAGTGTTCTCCCTGGCTGATCTCCAAGTAGAGGCTAGGTGTCCCAACTGCCTGGAGTACTTGAGGACACAGTGACCCTTGATTCTGGCCACAACAACTGTTACTCCTGCATCTACCAATGCTGGGAAGATCTACAAGACATCTTCCCTTGTCCTGCCCACTTGCAGCACTGCTTCAGTGGGAATTTGAAGAGGAACACCCAATTCTGCCACATGACGGATATTGTGAAATTACTTCTCAACAGGTGGAGCAAGAGTAAATATTAAGAAGAGAAACTCCTGTGTGAAAAACACAACCAAGTTCTGACCCTGTTCTTTGAGAATGACCTGGAGCAGGGTCTCCTCTGACCACCAGGATCACTACATGATGGCTATTGAGCAAATTGCATCTAGTCATAGAAAGAAGCTCAAATATTTCATTTAGCCCCAGAAGAACAAATTGAAGATGTGAAAAAGTGGTTAGAAATAAAAGTCTCAAAGTCTTTTGAATTGAGGATGAAGGTGAGGAATTGGAGTGGGGGATTACACTCTGAAGTTGAACATTTTACGCATCTACAAGAGGAGGAACAGGATGCTGTTTGTGGGGTGGGTGATGATTAATGATAGAACAGAAGTATACTGAGGAAAAATTAATTGAAAACCAAATGCAAATTTCAGACTATATTTCCGCAATGAAAAATATGATACAAGAAATAAAAGTGGGAAGCGGCTGTGGCTCAATCAGTAGGGCTCCCGTTTACCATATGGGAGGCCCCGGGTTTGGTTCCCGGGGCCTCCTGGTGAAGGCAAGCCCGCCCGCGCGGCGTGGTTAGCTGACCCAGCGAGCACAAGCAGCAAGGGGGGGGGGTAAATGAATAAATAAATAAAATCTTAAAAAAAACAAACAAACAAACAAAAAACACACCTTTATTTAAAAAAAAAAAAAAAAAAAAGAAATAAAAGTGTGTGCAGGCATACCTGGATTTACTGACAGGTCTTGGAAGTATCCATAACATACAAAAAGTTCAGATCCCCAGAGGTCTTTTCAAATGATTTAAAGAAAGAGAATTGCTATTTCTCTTCACAATATTTTGGCCCAAAGAAAATGATCAGCATATTTAAAGTAGATTTGACTCTAGATACTGAAACTGCCCACCCAAATCTTATTTTTTGAGAAGACAGAAAAAGTGTGACCTACAGAATGATGAAACCAAACTTTCCTTATAATCCCTAGAGATTTACTTTTGACCCAGCTGTTGTGAGCTGTGAAGAATTTATTGCTGATAGACAATCCTGGCAAGTAGAAATAAGAGGCACAGGTAAATGGTCCATAGGTGCCACACTCTTTGGGAAGAAAGCATCATTTTGATGTTGCCCTGATTTGGACATTCTGTTATCCTCAAAACTGTTAGTAAAAAATTCCCACTAAGTGAAAAAATTTCATGGTATCTGCTTGAGCAGCCAAGAAAACTAAAACACCCTTTTAATACGGGATTTTATTTAATCCTCACAAGTCTACATGCTTACAGATGATCATGCTGAGGCTTACAGACATTAAGTATGTTACTCAAAGTGAAATACATTTAAAAGAACTTTGTAATCTGTGCCCCTGAGAGTGACAGAGTTGGACTCAAATAAGTCCTCCCTGCACATGGTCCATCAGTCCCTTCTATTCAAAACTCTATGTGATGCTGGAATTTGTAGGTATACTTCCAGAGACTGGAGCCTCGGTCCTGCCCATGTGCCAGCTGTGCCTGGAATCTCGGTGGAGCTGCAACTCCTACTCTACAGCTCAATGGACTCTCGGTGAGGAGATGATGATGGACAACGGCCATCTCAGGGAATGGAGAGAGCCTGCAGTTGCAGGTGGGATAATCCCATCCAATGTATCCATGGGATATAAGACCCCTCTCACTTGGAGGTGGAGTGGACATCACCATCCCAAACTCCTCAGGATTGGGGAAAGATCTAGGGTGTATGACACCAGGAAAAGGTTGGACATCACCCAGAGCAGAGAAAGACAAATGAGGGAAATTGCGATGACAGAACTGTAAATTGAAACCAGCAGCTGCTGCTGCCAACACCATCCCCCACACTAAAGAAACTTTAGAATTTTCAGGCCTTTGGACCTGAAACTACAGAAAAAAGGGGCTCCGTGGATCTACCACCCAAGGAAAAGAGAGAGAGAGAAGGACACAGCCTAAGGCTGACTCAGCTTCTGACCCAGAAATTATGTCTGCTGTGTCCCACAAGCCATTCCAGACCAGGTGGCACTATGCAGTGCTTTGCCCTGTGAGCCAGCGAAGGACTGGAGAAATCCAACCCTCACAACCTCCTTGTCTTCTAGCTGGGACTAATTGTAGAGAATGCCCTAGGAAAGCGGGAGATAGACACACAGCCTAAGGCTGTTTCAGCTTTTAACTCACAAATTTGGTCTGTGGTATCTCAGGAGAACTTTCAGGCTGGATGGGGTTGTGCTGTTTTGGGCTTGGACCCTGCAAGGGGCTAAAGATATACAACCCTCCCAATCTCTTCCTCTACTAACAAGGACTGAATGTTGAGGACTCAGAGGGGAGTGGAAATATTTCCAACCAAGGGAAAGGGAGGGGACTTCCAGAGAAGGCTGGAGAACTATCTCTGAAAGAGCTTGAATTACAAGGCTTATAGCTTCCAGAGAGGAAGCTCTATCACACTGATCCAGTCTGTGATGCAACAAATAAATGGAGAGGAACCCCAGAGACAGTAGCTCTCTTAAAAATAATTAATGGAAAATTCTTCAAAGCTAAAGTCATATTTGAGGAATCTGAAAGTAGTAGAGTCATAAAAATACTTGAAGGAAATTAGGCTCAGACAAATGGAATAGTACAAACAAGATTCTGTAATGTTAGTTCATGTCTATCTCAATACTTTGCATCAATTCAGTTTAATAAAATTTGCATAAGAAATAAAAAGAAAAATACACTCTGATTCAGCATTGAACTGAGAGGTGCCAGAGAGTGCAATCTGCTGGCCAAACAAGGAAGTGCATGTGAGAAAATTAAAAATAAGTAGAGGAGGCTTTTTCCAACCTCTATAGCCGCCCTCTCCAAGATCCTAGGAAGCTATTTTAAAACCAATTACTGGGTCCGGTGTCCAAATTTGTGCAACCAGCAGGACAATCCTAACAATCCAGATCGAGCCAAGATTCAAAAAGCAATGGTAATACACAGCCTCCTGGCACTAAATCCCTATAAAAGAGAAAGAAATTGAGCATCTGAGTAAACTACATCATAATCAGATGCCTATATATCAGCAAAAATTTACAAGCCATACCAAGAAAATAGAAAACGTGGCCCAAGAAAAGGAATATATCAAAGCCCCAGAAGAGTTGCAGAATTTGAGATAACTAATCAGCAAGATGCACACAAGTTTCCAAAATCAAATTAATGAGTTGAAAGACAATATGGTTAAAGAGATAAATACCATCAAGAAGACATTGAGCAAGCACAGAGAAGAATTTGAAATCCTGAACAGAAGAGCAACAGATTTCATGGGGATGAAAGACACAATAGGTGAGATCAAAAACACATTTGAGGCATACAAGAGCAGACTAGAAATGACAGAAGAAAGAATAAGTGATATGGAAGACAGAACTGCTAAAATTGAAGAAAGAAAAGAATAGAGAGACAAAATAATGGAAAAAATTGAGCATGGCCTCAGAAACTTGAATGAAAACACAAAATGCAACAACCTACATGTCATGAGAGTTCCAGAAGGAGAGGAGAAGGGAAAAGGGGCAGAAAGAGTATTTAAGTCAATAAGAGTAGAAAATTTCTACACTCTCATGAAAGAAATGAAATTACATGTTCAAGAAGTACACCCTACCCCAATCAGAATAAATCCAAATAGACCTAGTCCAAGACACATTCTACTCAGAACGTCAAATATCAAAGATAAAGAGAAAATTCTCAGAGTAGCAAGGGGGAAGCAAACCATTATGTACAAGAGATGTCTGGTAACACTTAGCACAGATTTCTCTTCAGAAACCATGGATGTGAGAAGACAGTGATATGATACAATTAGGATACTGAAAGAGAAATATTGCCAGCTGAGAATTCTTTATCTAGCAAAATTGTCCTTTATATTATGAAGGTGAGTATAAAATATTCTCAAACACAAACTACGAGAGTTTGCAAAAAAAGAATCCAACTTAGCAGAAAATATTAAAGGAAGCCTTAGAACCTGAAAGAAAAAGACATGAAAGACAGGCTTCAAGGCAAATATAGAAGAAAGAATAGCAGAAAGGATAACCAAACGAGTAAAAAGACAGACAAAAATATGATATGACATATGAAAACCAATGAATAAAATGTAGGAAGTAAATAGTACCTTTACTGCAATATCATTGAATGTGAATGGTTTTAGCACTGTAATCAAAAGATAGAAGCTGACAGAATGGATAAATAACATGAGCCATTTATATGCTGCTTACAGGAAACCCACCTTAGGCCCAGGGATACAAAATGCTGAAAGTGAAAGATTGGAAAAAGATACTCCATATAAATAGACCAGAAAAGAGGAGGAGTAACAATACTAATATCAGACAAAATAGACTATAAATGCAAAAATGTTACGAGAGATACAGAAGGCCATAATATACAATAAAAAGGACAATCCACCATGAAGATATAACAGTCAAAAATATCTATGCACCTAACCAGGGTGCCTCAAAATATATGAGACAAACTCTGGCAAAACTGACAGGAGAAATAGACATCTCTACAATAATTACTGAAGACTTGAACACCCAATTCACATCATTAGATAAAACAACTAAACAGAAGATCAACAAGGAAACAGAGAACTTGAACAATATGATAAACAAGTTAGACCTAACAGACATATACATAACACTGCATCCAAACTCAACAGGTTATACATTCTTCCTATGGGTCCATGGATATTTCTCAAGGTTAGACCACATGTTAGGGCACAATGCAGCTCTCAATAAATATAAAAAGACTGAAATTATACAGAGCACCTTCTAAGATCATAATGGAATGAAAGTGAAAATCAATAATAGACAAGAAAAAAGAAAATTCACAAAAGTGTGGAGGCTGTACAACACACTCCTAAATAATCAGTGAGTCCAAGAAGAAATTGCAAGTAAAATCAGTCAATATATTGAGACAAATGAAAATGAGAACACAATGATTCAAAACTTCGGGATATAGCAGAGGAAGTCTGAGAGGGAAATTTATAGTGTTAAATGCTGTATTAAAAAAGAAGAAAGAGCTAAACTCAAAGATTTAACTGAACAACTTGAGAAACTAGGAACAGAACAGAAAACCAATCCCAACACAAGGAGAAGGAAAGAAATAATACAGATTAGAGCAGAAATAAATGAAATTGAGAACAAAAAAACAATAGAGAAAATCAACAAAACCAAAAGCTGGTTCTTTGAGAATACAGACCAATATTACTAATCAATAAAATTGACAAAACTTTTACTAGACTAACAAAGAAAAAAAGAGAGAAGATCCAAATAAATACAATCAGAAATGAGAGGGGTGAAGTTACAAATGACTGCAAAGAAATAAAAAGAATCTTAAGTGAGTATTATGAGACACTGTATGCTAACAAACTGGACAATCTAGATGAAATGGACAAATTCCTGGAAATGCAAAAACAACCAACAATGATACTAAAAGAAATACAAGAAATTAAATCAATCACATTTAAGGAGATTGAATGCATCATCAAAAATCTCTCAGCAAGGAAAGTCCAGGCCCAGATAGCTTCACAGGTGAATTCTACCAAGCATTTTGAAAATAATTAACACCAAACCTGGTTCAACTCTTCCAAAAAATTGAAGAGGAGGGAAAATGACCCAGCAAATTTTATGAAGCCAACATCACCCTAATACCAAAGCCAGATAAAGATACTATGAGAAAAGAAAATTACAGACCAATATTACTAATGAACATAGATGCAAAAATTCTCAACAAAATACTTGCAAATCGAACCCAACAGTATATCAAAAGATTTATACATCATGACGAAGTGGGATTTATTCCTGGTATGCAAGTCTGGTTCATCACAAGAAAATCACCCAATGCAATACAGCACATTAACAAGTTGAAGGGAAAAAAAGCACATGATAATCTCAATTGATGCAAAAAGGCATTTGATAAAATCCAGCATGCTTTTTTTAATAAAAACACTTCAAAAGATAGGAATAAAGGAAAATTTCTAAATATGATTAAAGACATATTTGAAAATCGCACAGCCTAAATCATACTCAATGAGGGAAGTTTGAAAGCTTCACCACTAAGATCAGGAACAAGACAAAGATGCTGATTATTCGATATTGTACTAGAAGTTCAAGCTAGGGAAAGTAGGCAAGAAAAAAAATTAAAGGCATACAAATAGGAAAAGAGGAAATAAAACTTTCACTATTTGTGAATGACATGATCCTGTACTTAGAAAATGTTGAAGTATCCACAACAAAGCTACTTGAGCTAATAAATGAATTCAGCAAAGTGGCAGGATACAAGACCAACACACAGAAATCAGTAATATTTTTGTGCATTAGTACTGAACAATGTGAAGCAGGAATCAAGGGAAAAATTCCATTTTCAATAGCAAAAAAAAAAAAAAAAAAAAAAAAAAGACTCAAATACCTAAGAATTAATTTAACCAAAGAAGGACAGGACCTATATGCAGAAAACCACCAAACAATGCTAAAAGAAAATTTAAAAACCTAAACAAAAGGAAAGACATTCTATGTTCATTGATTGAAAGAATAAATATTGTGAAGATGTCAATCTTACCCAAACTTATTTGTACATTTAATGCAATACCAATCAACAACCCAACAACTTACTTTACAGTTAGAGAAGGCAATTGCCAATTCTTTTAGAGGGGTAAGTGCACCCAAATAGCTAAAAGCATTCTAAAATGAAGAGCCACATGGGAGGAATTTCCCTGCCTGACCTTGAAACATATTAGAAAGCTACAGTGTTGAAAACAGTGTGGTACTAGCATAAAGATAGACACATCAATCAGTGGCATAGAATTGAGAAGCCAGAAATAAATCCTCACCTATACAGCCAACTGGTTTTTGACAAATCTACCAAGTTAATGTTAATGGCATGAAACAGTCTCTTCAACAAATGATAGGACAAATGGATATCTATAAGCAAAAGAAGTAAGGAGGAAACCTATATCACTCCCTATACAAGTATCAACTCAAAATGGATCAAAGACCTAAATATAAAAGCCATGACCATAAAACTACTAGAAGAAAATTTACGAAAACATCTTCAAGACCTTGTAGTAGATGGTGGTTTCTTGAACCTTACACCCATAGCCTGTTCAACAAAAGAAAAAATAGATAAATGGGACCTCCTTAAAATTAAACACTTTTGCACTTCACTGGACTTTGTTAAAAGGGTGAAAAGGCAACCAAATTAATGGGAAAAAATATTTGGAAATCACATATCTGATAAGGGTTAATATCCAGGATATATAAAGACATGTTACAACTCAACAATAAAAAGACAAACGACCCAATTAAAAAATGGGTAAGGACTTGAATAGACATTTGTCCAAAGAAGAAATACAAATGGCAAAAATACATGAAGAAATGCTCAACATCACTAATTGGCGCCCAACGTGGGGCTCAGCAGCTCCACAAAGAAGGTAAGATCTATGCTCATTTCTCTCTTTCTTTCTCTCCCTCTTATCCTCCTACTCCTTTTTGCCATCCTATTCCACTGCTTCCCCAGTGCCTCTAAAACCCCGCTTCCGTCTGTGGCCTTAGTACTCCTGCTGTTCATTCTCCTTCTCGCGCTTATCTCTCTCTTGCTCTCCGGACATGGGGGCATCCTCTTTAGGCACTCCCCTTCCATCTGTCAGATGGAAGGATCCAGAAACCCAACAATGGCAGGGACCTCACCCCCTCCTAGGTCAAGGGAGGGGATATGCTTGTGTCTTCCCAGATGGCGCCCCACAACCCATCTGGATCCCGGCCTGAAATGTCAGACCAGCACCGTCGCTCTATGGGAAAGAGACGCAGATGACAAAGAAATAGAGAAGAAGCTGAAGAGTGTCGCCTGCAGTCAAAATTCCTGGCCCTACCCTCTTTCGAAAACTCTTGCAGGCGATTCGCAACTCCCTCTTCGATAAGCCAGTGACCGTCCGCTACCAGCGAGTCCAAACCCGTGAGGTCGACTATCTGCACCTCTCCAACAACAATCAGTCCTTCGTCCGCCCCACCCAAACCGACCTTTCACCCCTCTAACCCCCTACCCTGCCCTTTCCCTTCCCTATGCAGGCCACGCTTCTCCACCCAATACGACTTGGCCAAGATAGTGCTGAACTGGTGAGCCAATGACGGGCAACCTAGCCAGGCACGCAGGGTGGCCAACCTAAGACAGGGCACCAGCCGCTGTTGCTCTGCTGGGCTGATGTCCTATGACGGGCAACTGAACCTTATCATAGCACCGCTGGACAACCTAAGACAGGGGCCTAGCCGATTGTTGCCAAAGGGCCCTGGCTCAATCATTGCTGCTAGAGTCCCCAATGACGGGTAAGATCCAGCCCCCTTTTTGCGTGGTTCTGACCTAAGACAGGCACAGTCCCTACCGTTCATGCACAGCTGCTGCTGGGATAGCCCAAAGACGGGTAAGAGCTACTAGTGCCTTAGCCGGCTATGACCTAAGACAGGCCCAGTTCCCTATCAGTTGGCCTAAAAATAAAAACAAAAGGTGGAGATGCAGTATCTGCAAGCCTTGCCTTAGCCTCGCCTGCGAGGCATAACCCCCTCCCCCGTTCCCCCCTTCCCTCTCTCCCACTTCCTTGTTCCTCCTCACCAATCAGAGCTCTCGCCCCAGTTATTGCCTTATTTGGACATGTTGGCCTTCTCCTCTAGCCTCCCCCCTCCCTCCCAAATCTTCCCTCCACGCCCAGCAACAGCTTCGCCCTATCAGAAGACAACACGCTCACCCCCGCCCAACTCTGCCTATAAAACTGCACAGCTCTCGCTGAATAAAGGTCTTACCTTCCAGCAAGCAAGTGAGTGGTGTCTCTTCATTTAGTACTGTCAGGGAGACCACAGGGCACCAAACGGCGACCCTGTGACAACTTCTCCTTAACCCCCGTGAAGACCAGGGAGCCGGGCCTGCGCTCTCCTGACAACTTCTTCACCCCCCCGCCGTTCCGGAGTGCACACCGGACGGCCCACAACTAGCTCGTGTCGCTCCCCGGGCTGCAGCAGGGCTGATCACCCTCAGGCCCGGAAACAAAGCGGCAACTAATGATTAGGGAAATGCAAATCAAAACTACAATGAGATATCATTTTACACCTATCCAAATGGCCGCTATTAAAAAGACAGAGAACTAAAATTGTTGGAGAGGTTGAGAGATAGGAATACTTATTCACTGTTGGTGGGAATGCAGAATGTTACAGCCACTGTGGACGACTGGCAATTCCTAAAGAAGTTGAATATAGACTTGCCACATGACCTTGCAATACCACTATTGGGTACATATCCAGAAGAACTGAGAGCAGTGACAAGAACAGACATACGCACATTGATGTTCATAGAGATATTATTCACGATTGCTAAGAGTTGTAAACAACAAGGTGTCCATCAACAGATGAATGAATAAACAAACTGTGGTCTATTCACATAATGGAATATTATGCAGCTGTAAGAAGAAGGGAAGTTGTAAAGCATATGACAACATGGATGAACCTGTAGGACATTATGTTGAGGGAAGCAAGCCAGACTCAAAAGGACAAATACTGTATGATCTCATTACTATGAAACAAATATATTGTGTAATATATTGTATGATTTAAAAAAAAGTATAAATAAGTGTAAGTACATTTAATTGAGAAATGTATGTTTTTATTCAACTCTGGTTTCTTTTTAGTTTTTAATTGTATATTTTCGATTATTAAATGTACAAAATAAAGTTTAAAAAATACTAAAAGTAAATAAATAATAATTAAAGAACTGACAAATGAAATTTCAAAATATCTTAAGGTAAATAGAAATGAAAAGGCAACATACCAAAACTTATTTGATACAGCAAAGGCACTGTTCAAAAGGAAAATTACAGTTTTAACTCTCATATTAAACTGATGAAAGATTAATCAGTAACTTAAAATCACACTTGGAGAAACTAGAAGGAGGAGCAAATTAAACCCAAAGGAAATAAGAGTAGAATGGATATTAATGAAATGGAGTTTTTTACCTAGGCTAAAAAATACAAAAAGATAGAAGATACAAACAGCAAAATTCAGAAATGAATGGGGGCACATTAATATTGACCTCAAAAAGAGAGAATTTTGTTAGAGAATACTTTGAACAGCTGTGTGACAAAACTTGGAAAACCTAGATAATGGTTTCTTAACCTTTTTTGTTCCACAGACCCTTGGCCAGTCATGTGAAAACCATGGACCCCCTACTAAGCCCACACTATACTGTGTATTATTTAAAAAATATATCACACCCATACCCATACATCACCACAAGAATAATGTTTTTTTTTTTTAATTTCAATTCATGTCCATGGACCCCTTGGTAAGAACCCGTGACCTAGATGAAATGGATAAATTACTAGAAACACACAAATTACCTAAACTGAATCAAGAAGAAATGTAAGACTTCAATAGACCAATAAAAAGTGAAGAGATTGAATGATTCATTAAAAACCTCGGAAAAAACTTACATCCAGGAAGAGATGGTTTCACTGTTGAATTTTACCAAACATTCCAAGAATTGACAGATTTCCTGCTCAAAACATCCCAAAAAATAGAAGAGGAAGGAACACTTCCTAACTGATTTTATTACCTCATTACCAAAGGCCCATAAATATATCACAAGAAAGAATAATACAGACTAATTTCCCTTACGAATATGGATGCTGTCTTAGTTTACTGATGCAAAGCACCAGAAATAGGTTGTCTTTATGGCACGAATTTTACGCATGGTAAAACCTTAAAGTTCTGAGAAAATGAAATTTTCTAATTAAGGCAACATCAGAAATGCTCTTTCAACAAAGTCAGCTGCTGGTAAGCCCGGCATGCTGCCACATGACAATCAGGCATATGGCAGGTTTTGTCTCCTCATTGTGGGACCAGATACTTGGGGGCTTACTTCCATGCTCCTGTGTTCTGCTGGTTCTAGATTCCAGAACCTCTCTCAGCCCACAGGCTTCCCTGTTTTAATGCAGTCTTCTCTCACACATGGCATGATCAATATGGTGGCTTCCTTTTCCTCTGTGACTCCATTTATATTATAAGAGGATGGAGACTCAACTATATTAGGAGTAGTCCAATTAATAGCAATATAATCAAGAGATCTCACGTGTATCTAATAAAATCAAACAGTACCACACCAAAAATAATAGATTAGTTTAAGAAAATAGTCTTTTGGGGACTCAAAAAATAACTTCAAACTGTCATAGGTGCAAAAATCCTCAACAACATACTAGCAAACTGAATCCACCAGCACATTAAAAGGATTATATACAATGATGAAGTGAGATTTATTGCAGGAATTCAAGTGTGGCTCAACATAAGAAAATCAATTGATGTATTGCACCATATTATTTTACGGAAGGTTAAAAAAGGAGGAAAGTATTGTGGTGATCTTGTGTTCACCGAGAAAGTTACAGCTATCTTCTCAGGGAGGAGGTGTGGGGGAGTGAGCCAGAGGGCAGTGACCAGGTTACCAGGCTACACCATGGGCTTCTTCAACAAAGGACCCTTGAAGGCCAGTCCAGGGTAGTGTCCATTTGGGAAGCTGGAAATGTGGTCGTGAATGATCATTCCAGCTTTGAAGTTAAAGACCTGTATTTTCTACATGGGTCTTCCTCACTTACCTCTGTACTCTGTACCTGATGCCAAGAAAGTTGAGCATTAGAGTTTGAATGAGATCATTTTGACAAAACATTTCCCACAATACAAGACCAATTATTAGCTATTGTCAATGAGTATGTATACACTTTTTCTGCTATCCACGTTCAGTGAGAAATGGTGCCAATTTCCCCTCTCCCAACTGCCCTGCAAAATTCTTAGAGCAAAAGCACCAGTCATTATAAGTGGGGCAGTTTCTACTTTTACATTTCCTTTGTGTGTGTATTATTTCTCTCTCAGTTTAAATGTATGAATGATATGTGTATATTTATAGATATATACATATTTAAAGTTTCCATCATTACCGTGACATAAATCTGAGTCTTGCATCATAGTTTCAGCAGAGTTACTACCTGCTTCTTGAGAAAATAATAAAAATTACGACAATTATATAATTTAAAAATAATCCAGTGTATTTATGTAGCAGTTTCTTTGTTCTAAGGGCTTACTTTAACTCACCCCTTATCACATCTGTGGTAGCTTTTACTATTACCATCCCCATTTTGCAGTGGAGGAATCACAGGGAGTTTAAATGACTCACTCACCCTAAGTCATAGCTAGTCAATGGCAGAGCCAGGAGTGAAACCCAGTTGTTTGGCTCTGGTGCCCACTCTTTATAACCTCCCTATTCTGGCAAATTGTGAGAGTGTGCAATGTACAATTACACAGATTCTGCTGTCTGGTGGATCAGGAAAAGCAATGGCTTATAAATACTTACCTTGTGACAAGCCCCTGGTTAAGGGGCTGGTGAGGGATCAGTTCAGGAATCTGAACTTCAGTTTGCCTAACTGGTAAGTCTATTTTGTTCCGGTTGCTGGGAGAAGTGGCTCTATCATGATCACCAAGGAGCTGGTAAATCTCTACCTTCCCTGGCTCAACATGGAGGGATGAAAGGATTCTGGTGCTGGTGTGAATTTCTTTAAAGGATCTTTTATATGTAAATCTGATATACATGAAGAACAAGAAGGATTCATCAGTATACAGCTCGATGACTTATCTCAAAGAGATCATGTCCCTGTAACCACCACCTGGATCAAATAAATAGAACAATAACTGCACCCCATAAGCCACCTTTCAATCATTGCCCCGACTCTCCTTCCCAAAGCTAACCACTGTCTTGACTTGTTATAGCACAGCTTAATTTTGTACTTCACAGAAAAGAAACGATGCATTAATTTCTAGCTTCTTAACCTCAATATTATTTATGTGAAATTCTCCTGTATTTTCAGTTTAGGAGTATGGTTTTCCAAGATATGAATCTACTACTGTTTGTTCCTCCATTCTACTCTGGGCATGGAAAACTTGCTTCATTGTCCCTTGTCCCCACTTCCTTTAGCCCTCCTATGAACTGCTTTTCTCTAATTAAATCAGCGATCTGGTTTTTGGTTCTATTGAACACCTTGAAACATCCTCATTTTGTTTTTCTCAAGGAAGTAGATATGAGACTTTGCTCACCAGTATTGGCCGACTCCTACTGAGTCTGTTTTAATCCCTACTTCTCCCTTTAAAAAGACATGTTTCCATAATCTGTACTTGGCTGACTTCTGGATTCCCAAATTCATCCATGTAGTTCTCAACCTCCACAGCCTCACACAAAGCAAACATGATCCCCTTGCCTATGACTCCTTCCTCCATGTTCATTCTGGAGGTAGAGATTTGTAAGAATATTGGATTATGGAGTGGGGTACTATGACTGGGCAGTATCAAGACAGGGATAGCAGCAAGTTCCCTAGGAAGAATGTGTCAAATTTTTGCTTTGAGAAGATGCAATTTAAATAAATCCCCTGGTAATTCTGGCATTTTTTGAGTCCCTCAGTAACAAATCCACAGCTGCTGACAAGCCCTGAATCTTCATCTCCAGATCTGATCGTTTTTAGAATCTTTTTATTAATAAGAACAATGTTCACTTGGCATCCCATCCATTGACAGATCTTTCATTTATATATTCCTTAAACATATTTGTTGAAAATAATTTCCAGACAAGAAGTTTGGAAAACAAGGATAACTGCTCCCACCATCAGGGACCTATAGGACAGGGGGAGAGATGAGTAACAGAATGAAGTTTTTGTGGATGCCATCTACTCAAAGGGGCAGTAAAACAAATTTGCTTTTATCAGGAATACATATGCTTGCACTACAGAAAGATCTGATGTAAAAGATTTTTTTTTTTTAATATTAGATGTACTAAGGATCGAACCCAGGACCTAGTACGTGGGAAGCAGGAAGTCAACCACATGAGCTACATCTACTCCCTGGATGTAAAAGACTTTAAATAGTAAAAGGATATACAATATATGATAGAAAAGATTCACCTGTCCTCAATTTGCCTTTCTAGAGGAAATTGCTATTAATGATTTCTTGATGAAACTTCCCAAATAGTTTATGCATATAAAAAATGTTATATGATTTATATTTGTTTCTATATAGAACATTCCCCTTCATATATATCCAAATAGGAGCAAAATATGTACTTTATATCTGCTTATAGTGCACTTATTTTTGTCCTGTGTCAACACATATATAAAACAAAAGAAAAACTTTGGTTTTTAATTTTTGTTCAGGTAAAATATATACAACAGAAAAGTTTCCACTTTATCCACTTCCAAGTATATAATTCGCTGATGTTAATTACATTCATAATATTGTGTAAACATCACCAGCATCCTCTACCAAAATTTTTCATCACCTGACACAGAAACTCTGTACCAATATAGCATTAATTTACCACTTGGGGCATTCCTACCATTTTTTCCAGTCATTATAATACTCATTTTACTAGACATATTGTTAAAGCCTTGACAACTTTATGGCAATCCAGTTGGCATTGTCATTGCCCCTAAATCCACAGTCTTCTTGCAAGGTAGAGAGGACAAACAGTATATTTAAACTAAAGTAGTCTTAGTTGAAGACATTGGAATTCCTTGGTCTAAAGTTTTACCCTTGGCTCTAATGATCATCCTTCGTACTCTCTTTGGAAATCATAAGCTCACCTGACATGACATTGTTACTGGCAGTCCTTTGTATTTGGGAATAAAATTGAAAAATGATCCTGTATTGTCACACGATGGTATGACTCAATATTTCAAATCTTTAATATATTATGCCAAAGATGATTTCCAACAGGTAAAGGATACTTTTCCTGATCCACATGATAGATGCCTTATATTATCACAGTGCAGATCAACTGTGAATCTACATTTGTCAACCAAAAAAGGGTCCACCAGAATCCTGGACCTTTTCCAAAGCTGGAGATAAAAAATTCAACCTAACTAGGGAATGAAACACATGACATAACAAAGTAGATTGCTTGTTCCCAAGACAATGGATCAAGACATCACAGACACTTTCTTTTTCACATACTGCTTAATTTCCCTTTCTTTCCTTATGCTTTGTCGTTACATTGGCCTGGAAAGACAAGGCCACTGACTACTTCTCCTAGACCATTGCAAAGGGGGCTAATCTTACAGAGTTTTGGATTTGTCATCATAAACCCCATTCTCTGCATGATGCTGGAGGTGCAATTGATTTACCTGGAACTAATTTCTTTCAGATCCCAAATGCTTCCTTGTAAGTGTCACTCTCCCTCATTGTCAAATATTGCCATGATTAAACCATTTCTATGCTGATGTTTCAAGCCTGGAGCTAGCACTTGAGTTCCAGACTGACTAGCAAATACCAAGTGTCTCACCTGACAGCTCCACTTGAGCATATAATATATATCTCCAACCTTCAAATGTCCTAAACAGTTCTTGGGATCCACCTTCCCCAACCCAAACCCATCCTTCTTGTCCCTTAAATGTGTTCTTTACCAGCATCCTCCAGCTCACATGAAGGTAGCATGCAGAGAAAAAGCCAGGAAGTCAGCAATGATATCTCTCTTCCCCTCACTCTTCCTATCAGCATATGTTTGCTTCAAACTATATACCAGATTTTGTTAAGGAATTATTACTTAAATTTTTGGTGTGATAATTTTAAAAATAGTTATTTTCCACTGTATGATGTAATATTTTCAGATGAATTCATATGAATTATGAAGTTTGTATACAAATGATACATATGGTTCTAGGAAGGGGGTAAAGTTTTGAAAAATCAAAATTGACTAAGATAATTGTTGACATTGTGTGATTGGTTTATGCAGGGTGTACTACACCATTCTTTCCACTCTTCCACAGCTTTGATATTTTCCATAATAAAAAGTTAAAATATTCAAGCTTTGATATCTTTCCAAAACTGGCCTCCTGCTAGTGCTATTCACTTTCCAAGTCACTATCATTTTTCTCCTGTTCTCCAAAGTAGAATGCTTGGTAAAAAGACAATGTGAAAATATACAGTGTGTGATACTATCCCATATGCAAATTAATATAAACCACATATATAAATACTACACCGTTTAGGGATACTGTCTTAGTTTGCCAAAAGTACTGCTGATTTAAAGTACCAGAAATGGCTTTTATAATGGGGATTATATTTGGGGTAAAAGCTTACAGTTCTGAGGCCGTGACATATCCAAATCAAGGCATCAGCAGAGATGCTTTATTAGGTCCTGCCATGTATCAAAGCAAGGTGGCTACCAATCTCTGCTGAGGTACCTGTCTTCTACTCCATCATCTACTGTCTCCCAGAGCTCAGCTGTGGGCAAGTAGGCATAGGGCTTGTCTCTTACCAAGCCTCCTCCCTCAGTCTTAGCTGTTCAACTTTCTTCCCGAGTTCAGCTGTGAGCTATCAGGCATATGGTTTGTCTTGTCTGGGCTCATCTCTTCAACCTTCAGTTGCTCCATGGGCCCAGCATCTTGGGGGGTTTCATGGTTAAGCTTTGGCTCTGCTGATCTTGAGTCCTCCTTTCACATTACAAGGTCAAAAATGGCAACATTCCCTTTTCCTGTGTATCTGTCACTCTGTCTTCATCTTTATGAACCCTAATAAGAGGGTAAAGAATCAACCTGAAACAAAAAATAATTAAAAAAAAAAAAAAAAGGAATCAACCTGAGGTATTCTTCACTGATGTAGTCCAACATAAGGAATTCCTACCCACAGAAATTGATTAGTTCAAAAACATCTTTTTCTTTTTGGAATTTATAAGAGAACTACAAACTAACACCCCACATCCTGAATCCAAAAAAGACAGGTTCTAAGCACAAAATCACAGAAAAAACAATTATAAACAAATAATAATAAGAAAATAAATAATATTGTTTTGGGGAAGGTTTTGGATTGCAGTAGGGTCACAACTTTGGCATGGGAAGATTACTGGTGCATTGTGTCAGTGAAATTGAAACTTAGCCTAGTATTATATATTGCCTAAGAGTTACCTCTTGAAAGCCTCCTCGTTGCTCAAATGTGACTCCTCTCTAAGCCAAACTCAATATATAAATGCACTACCTTACACACACACACACACACACACCAGCGGGGGACATCACCCTCAGGGATGAGCCTCCCTGGCACCAAGGGATTATTACCAAACACCCACTAGTGATGCATTTGGAAAAAGACTTTGACCAAAAAGGAGAAATATTAAATTCAAATGAGATTGTTTTTTGTTTTCATTTTTTAAATTTATTTCTCCCCACCCTCTTGTTGTTTTTCACTTGCTGAATTTGTTCCTCTTCCTTGTTTCTTTAGGAGGCACTGGGAGCTGAACCTGGGATTTCTATGTGGGAGGGAGGTGTCTAATCACTTGAGCAACTTCTGCTTCCTGCTTTGTTGTGTCTCTATTCTGTCTTTCCTCCCCACATCTCTTGTTGTGTCATTTTGTTGCATCAGCATGCCACGCCTGCCTGTCACATTAGCTTGTTGTCTTCTTCAGGAGGCACTGGGAATCTCTGTTCCCTGCTGTGTTGTGTCTGCCATTATGTACTTTTCTTCTTGTGTCTCTTGTTGTGTCAGCTTGCCACACCTGCCCATCGTGCTGGCTCGCTGTCTTCTTTAGGAGGCACTGGGATCTGAACCAGATACCTCTCATGTGGTAGGCGGGAACCCAGCCACCTGAGCCACATCTGCTTCCCACAAAAGAGTTTTTATGGTTAAGAGATTTCAAAGTGAGTCAGGAGGTCATTCTAGAGGTTATGTTTATGCACCTCTTAGCAAGATCTTATTGACTGCCACAGAAAACAGTGTCTCAAACAGCAGAAAAAAGTAGATGTGGCTCAAGCAATTGGGCTCCTGTCTACCATATTGGAAGCCCCAGGTTTGATTCTCAGTGCCTCCTGGTGAAGGCCAGCTGGCCCGTGCCTGTGTAGAGCTGACGGCCTATGCCTGCAGAAAGCTGATGGCCTGAGCCCATGGAGAGCTGATGGCCCATAACCACAGACAGCTAGCGCAGCAAGATGACACAACAAAGGGAGACAAGCAGACACATAAAAACACGTGATGAATGGACACAGAGAGCAAACAGTGGACACAAGTGGCAAGGGGGGGAAATAAATAAAATAAATCTTAAAAAAAAAAAGTGAGGGCTCCTGAGAGCTCTAGAGACATCTAGACAGTATAGGCAGGGCAGATAGTCTCAGGAATTTGGCACCTTGTCAATGAGCCTTACTTTGGAATATATCAACCCCAATGTAACAGTTAGACACATTTATAATTTCCTTTCACATGGCTCTTCTGCCCCTTTTATTTGAACTTATGATTAGCACTATACTCATTAAATATATATCCCAGAGACTTAAATCTTCAGTCTGTTCATATGCTGGATAAGCCCTGAATCTCAGCAGAGTTCCAACACCTACTCTACAGTTCATTGGACTCACCCAAGACAATTAATGAAAGGATGATGATGGACAACACCCATCCCCAAAAACAGTATTTACATTTGCATGCAAGACAGTTTCATCTATCTGCCTCATGGGATCTAAGCCACCTCTCAATCAGAAACAGAGTGGGCATCATGATCCCAAAATCCTCAAGATTGAAGAATGAGCAAACAAACAGGTGGAATGCAACTATGAAACAAAGTAGATATTATTCTAGTAATGGAAGAACTTGTATCATTGATATAAAGGAGTGGCCACCAGAGGTTCTGAGGGGTTGGGAAAGGGAATAATAGGTGCATTTTTAGGACATTGGAATAGTCCTGCATGACATTGGAATGACAGGTACAGGCCATTATACATTTTGTTAATAACTATAAAATTGTGCCATACAAAGTATAAACTATAATGTAAACTATAGGCCATGCTAATTAGCAATGCTTTAATATGTGTTCATAAATTGTAACAAATGTACCACAGTAACAAAAGATGTTAATGCAGGAAAGTGAGGGATGGGGAGGGGTGGGGTATATGGGAATCCCCTATATTTGTGATGTAACATTTTTGTAATCTAAAGCTAATTTTAAAATGGAAAAATTGGGAAGCAGATATGGCTCAAGCAATTGAGCTATCCCCTACCATGGAAGCCCCTGGTTCCATTCCCAGTGCCTCCTAAAGAAGACAGCAAGCTGTCCTGATGGGCTGGCATGGCCAGACACATAAGACTCACAAGAATAATAATAAAAAAAAAAAACATAAGGAGAGACACAACAAAGCAGGAAGCAGAAGTTCTCAGTGCCTCCTAAAGAGGACGAGCAAGACAGCAAGCTGATGTGATAGAGAGGGGCAGCAAGCTGATACAATAAGATGACGTAACAACAGTCACAATGAGAGACACAACAAAGCAGAGAGCAGAGGTGGCTCAAGTGATTAGGCTCCTCCCTCCCATATCTGAGGTCACGGGTTCATTGCCTGGAGCCTCCTAAAGAAACAAGGAAGACAGATACAGCAAGTGCCAACAATGAGGGAGACGGGAAAAATAAATCTTAAAAATTTAAAAATTAAAACAAAAACCAACCAAACTAAAAAGTTATAGGCACACAGTTTATCTTGGGGCAACAATCTCCTCTGGCTGTAGACATTTGACACTTAGAAAACAAGTTACCTGATGGACTTCCGGGAAGATGGCAGACTAGTAAGACATGGGATCTCTTCTCCAGAAAAATAGCTAGAGGACAAGCTGAAAAAGCCCCACAAAAGATCTCCTAGGGTTTAGGATAGCAGGTGAAGGCTGCACACCACCCAGAGGAGAGAGGGACAGAAGAGGGAAATCGCAACGACAGAACCGTGAGTTGTAAGTAGCAGCTTCTGCTGCTGCCGGCACCCTCACCCACACTCTTCAGAATTCTTAGGGGGACAGATGTGGCTCAAATGGTTGGGCTTCTGTTTCCCATATGGAGGGACCCGGGTTCGATACCCAGGACCTCCCAGTAAAAAAAAAAAAAAAAAAAAAAAAGAATTCTTAGGCCTCTGGGCTTGCGACCACAAAGGGGCCTCCAGGGATCTACCACTCCTGGAAAGGGGAGAGAGAGGGAAACAGCCTTAGGCTGATTCAGGTTCTGACCTGTAAATTTGGGCTGCAGAGCCCCACAGACCCTTCCACATGGCAGTTTGCACTGGGAGCTTAGGAAGGACTGGAGAAATCCGACCCTCGCAAAGACCCTCTCTTCTAGCCTGGACTAATTGTTGAGGACTCCATGGGAGAGGGGAGAGAGAGCCTGGGGTTGACCCTGCTTTTGACTCCCAGGAATGGTCTGCCCTGTCCCTAGAGCCCTTCCAGGCTGGGTGGGGTTGTGCCATTGTTTGCCTTGGAGCCTGCAAGGTGCTAAAGATATACAAACCTCCCAATCTTCTCCTCTACTAACAGGGACTGATTGTTGAGAATTCAGAAGGGAGTGGAAATATTTCTTAGCTGGGAAAAGGGGGGCACTACAAGAGAAGTCTGGAGAATTGTCTCAGAAAGTTTGAATCACAGGGCTCTTAGCCCACAGACAGGAAGATCTATCACATTGATCTGGTCTCTGTCACAACAAATACACTTCGACCAGGCATTGAATTGAGAACTGCCAACAAGCGCCATCTCCTGGCAGACCAAGGAAGTGCACATAAAAAAATTAATAAGTCGGAGAGGATTTTCCTGGCCTCTATAGCCTCCCTGCCCAAGGCCCTAGGAAACGATTCTAAAACCAATTACTGGGTCCAATGCCCAGTTTTGAGCAACCAGGAGAACAATCCTAACAATCAAGGTTGAGTCAAAAATCAAAGAGCTGTAGTAACTCACAGCCTCCTGCCACTAAAACCCCATAAAAGAGAAAGAGATAGAACATCGAAGTAAAATGCAAACTAACCAGATGCCTAAACACAAGCAAAAAATTATACTAAGAAAATAGAAGACATGGTCCAAGAAAAGGAATACAGCAAAGTCCCAGAAGAGATGCAGAATTTGAGAGAACTAATCAGTGAGATGAGCAGAAATTTCCAAAATCAAATTAATGAGATGAAAGAGAATATAGTTAAAGAGATAAATGACATCAAGAAGTCATTGAGGAACACAAAGAAGAATTTGAAATCCTGAACAGAAAAGTAACAGAGTTCATGGGAATGAAGGACACAATAGGTGAAGTCAAAAATACATTTGAGGCATACAACAGCAGACTCGAAATGATAGAAGAAAGAATAAGTTACACTGAAGACAGAGCAGGTAAAATTGAAGAGAGAAAAGAACAGAGAGAGAAAAGAGTGGAAAAAATTGAGCAGGGGCTCAGAGAGTTGAATGACGACACAAAACGCAAGAACATACATGTCATGGGAGTTCCAGAAGGGGCAGAGAAAGGAAAAGGTGCAGAAAGAGTATTTGAGGAAATAATAGCTGAAAATTTCCCAACTCTCACAAAAGAAATGAGCTT
Source organism: Tolypeutes matacus (assembly GCA_026826555.1). NCBI lineage: Eukaryota > Metazoa > Chordata > Mammalia > Cingulata > Chlamyphoridae > Tolypeutes > Tolypeutes matacus. The sequence continues at coordinate 7,878,235 of JAKSZT010054457.1, forward strand.
ACATGTCTAAGAAGCACACTGTACCCCATAAGAATATCTTAGATAGACCTACGCCAAGACACATATTATTCAGAATGTCAAATGTAAAAGATAAAGAGAAAATTCTCAGAGCAGCAAGAGAGAAGCAAACGATCACGTACATAGGACGTCCAGTAAGACTTAGTGCAGATTTCTCTTTAGAAACCATGGATGAGAGAAGACAGTGTTATGATACAATTAGGAAATGGAAAGAGAAAAACTGCCAACCATGAATTCTTTATCCAGCAAAACTGTCCTTCAAATATGAAGGTGAATATAAAGTATTCACAAACAAAGAGAAACTAAGAGAGTTTCCAAAAAAGAATCCATCTTTGCAGGAAATATTAAAGGAAGCCTTAGAACCTGAAAGAAAGAGACAGGAGAGAGAAGCTTGGAGGAGAGTATAGAAGAAAGAAAAGCAGAAAGGATAACCAAAAGAGTAAAAATAGAGACAAAAATAAGATGACATATGAAAACCAAGGAATAAAATGGAGGAAATAAATAGTGCATTTTCAGTAATATCATTGAATGTGAATCGATTAAATTCCCCAATCAAAAGATAGAGGCTGACAGAATGGATAAAAATACATGAGCCATCCATATGCTGCTTACAAGAAACTCACCTCAGACACAAGGGTACAAACTGGCTGAAAGTAAAAGGTTGGAAAAAGATACTCCACGTGAATAATAAACAGAAAAGAGCAGGGGTAGTTATACTAATATCAGACGGAACAGACTTCAAATGCAAAAAAGTGATAAGAGATGTGGAAGGCCATTATATATTAATAAAAGGGAAGATACTCCAGGAAGATATCAGTCATAAATATCTACACACCTAACCAGGGTGCCCAAACATATATGAGACAAACTCTGGCAAACCTGAAGGGAGAAATAGACACTTCTACAATAATCGTTGGAGATTTCAACACCCCTCTCACATCATTAGATAGAGCAACTAGACAGAAGATCAACAAGGAAACAGAGAAATTGACCAATATGATAAACAAGTTAGACGTAACAGACATATACAGAACATTGCATCCAAACTCAGTGGGTTATACATTTTTCTCAAGTGTCCATGGATCTTTCTCCAGGATAGACCACATGTTAGGTCACAATACAGCTCTCAATAAATATAAAAAGATTGAAATTATACAAAGCACCTTCTCAGATCATAGTGGAATGAAACTAGAAATCAATAACAGAAAGGAAAAAAGTAAATTTTCAAATGTGTGGAGACTGAACAACACATTTCAAAGAAGAAATTGCAAGTGAAATCAGTAAATAAAATGAGACAAATGAAAATGAGAACACATGTATCAAAACTTATGGGATACAGTGAAGGCAGTCTTGAAAGGGAAATTTATAGCCCTAAATGCCTATATTAAAAAACAAGGAAGAGCTAAACTCAAAGATTTAACTGAACAACTTGAGAAACTAGAAAAAGAACAGCAAACCAATCCCAAAGCAAGAAGAAGGAAAGAAATAATAAAGATTAGAGCAGAAATAAATGAAAATGAGAACAGAAAAACAATAGAGAAAATCAACAAAACCAAAAGCTGGTTCTTTGAGAGATCAATAAAATTGACAAACCCCTCGCTAGACTAACAAAGAAAAAAGAGAGAAGATGAAAATAAATACAATCAGAAATGAAAGGAGGGCAATTACAAATGACCTCATAGAAATAAAAAGAATCATAAGAGGATATTATGAGAAACTGTATGCCAACAAACTAGACAACCTGGATGAAATGGACAAATTTCTAGAAACTCCTAACCACCTACACTAACACAACAAGAAATACAAGAACTTAACAAACCAATCACAATTAGGGAGATTGAATCTGCCATAAAAAAATCTCCCAGCAAAGAAAAGTCCAGGACCAGATGGCTTCACAGGAGAATTCTACCAAACATTTCTAAAAGAATTAACACCAATCCTGTTTAAACTCTTTGAAAAAATTGAAGAGGATGGAAAATTACCCAACACAATTTATGAACCAGCATCACCCTAATACCAAAGATTCCACAAGAAAAGAAAATTACAGACCAATCTCTGTCATGAACATAGATACAAAAATTCTCAACAAAATACTTGCAAATCGAATCCAACAGCATATGAAAAGACTCATACATCACTACCAAGTGGGATTTATTCCTGGTATGCAAGGCTGGTTCAACATAAGAAAATCAATCAATGTAATGTACCATATTAACAAATTGAAGGAAAAAAAACCACATGATCATCTCAATAGATGCAGAAAAGGCATTCGAAAAAATCCAACATCCTTTTTTGATAAAATACTTCAAAAGATAGGAATAAAAGGAAAATTCCTCAATATGATAAAAGGCATATATGAAAAACCCACAGCCAACATCATACTCAATGGGGAAAGGTTGAAAGCTTTCCCCTTAAAAGATCAGGAACAAGACAAGGATGCCCACTGTCACCATTGTTATTCAACATTGTACTAGAATTTCTAGCTAGGGCAATTAGACAAGACAAAAAAATTAAAGGCGTCCTAATAGGAAAATAGGAAGTAAAACTATCACTGTTTGTGGATGACATGATCCTCTATTTAGAAAATCCTGAAGTATCCACAACAAAGCTACTTGAACTAATAAATGAGTTCAGCAAAGTGGCAGGATACAAGATCAACATGCAAAAATCAGTAATGTATTTGTACACTAGTACTGAACAATCTGAGAAGGAAATCAGGAGGAAAATTCCATTTTCAATAGCAACAAAAAGACTCAAATACCTAGGAGTTAATTTAACCAAAGAAGTACAGGACCTACATGCAGAAAACTACAAAACAATGCTAAAAGAAATTTAAAAGACCTAAACAAATGGAAAGACATTCTGTGTTCATGGATTGGAAGAATAAATATCTTGAAGATGTCAATTTTGCCCAAACTGATTTATAGATTCAATGCAATACCAATCAAAATCCCAACAGCTTATTTTACAGAATCAGAGAAGGCAATTAACAAATTCATCTGGAAGTGTAAGTGCACCCGAATAGCCAAAAGTGTTCTAAAAAAGAAGAGCAATGTGGGAGGAATTTCACTACCTAACCTTGAAACATATTACAAAGCTACAGTGGTCAAAACAGCATGGTTCTGGCATAAAGACAGACATATCGATCAGTGGAATAGAATTGAGAATCCAGAAATATACCCTCACCAATACAGCAACTGGTTTTTGACAAGCCTACCAAGCCCACGCTGATGGGAAAAAACAGTCTCTTCAACAAATGGTGTTGGGAGAACTGGATATCTATAACCAAAAGAATGAAAGAGGACCCTATCTCACCCCCTATACAAGAATCAACTCAAAATGGATCAAAGATCTAAATATAAAAGCCAGGACCATAAAACTACCAGAAGAAAATGTAGGGAAACATCTTCAAGACCTTGTAGTAGGTGGTGGTTTCTTGGACCTTATACTGAAAGCACGTGCAACAAAGAAAAAGTAGACAAATGGGACCTCCTCAAAATTAAACACTTTTGCACCTCACAGGACTCTGTCAGGAGGGTGAAAAGGCAGCCAAATCAATGGGAAAAATATTTGGAAATCACATATCTGATAAGGGTTTAATATCCAGGATATATAAAAAATGTTACAACTCAACAATAAAAAGACAAATGACCCAATTAAAAAATGCACAAAAGACTTGAATAGACATTTCTCTGAAGAAGAAATACAAATGGCAAAAAAATACATGAAGAAATGCTCAACATCACTCATGATTAGGGAAATGCAAATCAAAACTACAATGAAATATCATTTCACACCTATCAGAATGGCCATTATTAAAAAGACAGTGAACTACAAGTGTTGGAGAGGATGTGGAGAGATAGGAACACTTTTTTACTGTTCATGGGAATGCAGGATGGTACAACCACTATGGAGGACTGTTTGGCAGTTCCTAAAGCAGTTGAATATAGACTTGCCATGTGTCCTTGCAATACCACTACTGGGTATATACCCAGAAGAACTGAGAGCAGTGACATGAACAGACATCTGCACACCAATGTTCATATCCACATTATTCACCATTGTCAAAGTTGGAAACAACCCAGGTGTCCATCAACAGATGAATGGATAAACAAACTGTGGTCTATTCACATGATGGAATATTATGCAGCTGTAAGAAGAAATGAAGTCATAAAGCATGTGGCAACATGGATGAACCTGGAGGATATTATGTTGAGTGAAGCAAGCCAGACACAAAAGGACAAATACTGTATGAATGCGTTACTATGAACCAAATATATTGCGTACTATATTGATTGATTAAAAAAAAATTTATATGTATCCATTACATTTAATTGAGAAATGTATATATTTATTCATTCGTGTTTACTTTTTAGTTTTTAATTGGCTATATTTTGAATTATTAAATGTACAAAATAAAGTAAAAAAAATGTTAAAAAAATAAGGTAGACCATATGTTATGTCACAAAAAAGTCTCAATTGATTAAAAAATATTTAAATCATATAATTAAAAAAGAAAACAAGTTACCTGCTTCTAATATACAGAGGGACAGTCACAGGACAATGAGAGAGGCAAGAGTTTCAGTAGAAGATCAGGATTAGGTGGGAAAAATAAACAATAATGCATCAAACTTCTAAACCTCTTAAGCATTAGAATGAATAAAAAAAAAAAATAGTTCAGAAATGTCAATAGGAGGCTCTCCATTTCCTGCTACAGAAAGCTTCTGCAGCCTTTTGGCACAAAGGGAAAGACATTCCTTAAAGCCTAGAAAGCCAAATGGGGCTATTATCTGACCATGATAGTGAGCTGAGAAGTTGGACTTATGTTGTACTTTCTGGACCTAGAAGATATTGCTCTGAAAACAATAGAGGAAATGTCCCTCTGGGGGGAGCATAAGGGGTCCCATATCACCTGTATTCTGTGGGGATACATGGGCAGCCATTCATCCATGACAAAGCCACACCACAAGCAAAGCATTGTGGGTCATTACACTGAGAGACCAAGAATCCAGTTGCAGCATTGGGCAAGCCGGGGCAGGGGCCACCCACACAGTCCAGACAAGGGTGTGATGGTGGGTAATGGGGGAACTGAGCTAATTAGGTGGTCTGGAAGGCTTCACTGAGGAAGTAGAGTGTACATCAAATTCATTTTGAAGAGATCTGGGGACTGGCAGAGAGGATATTTAAGGCCAATATTTGGGATTTGAGGCAGAGAGCTCCTCCTGGGTAAATGTTGTGAAGTGCATTTATGTAGATTCAAAAAATGATGAGAAAAATGGTAATTTTAAAGTATTTAATTTTGGAATTGCAAAACCATTTGGAAAATATTTCTTGTAAAATTTCTGTGACGTAGGCATGACCAATTATGTTATAGTTAGGTACAGAAAAGAATCGTCTCCTGGTGTTTTTTTTTTTTTTTTAAAGAAACCACAATGGACTCTCTTTGCAACTCCCTGTGACTCTATAATTATTTCAAAATAAGAAGTTAAAAAACAACCACGTCACACAACATCATTATTATCAAGATCATATCATACTAACATATTAGAAAATATGCAAATTTCTAAGTATCACGAATGAACAATAGGAAGAAAAATATTTATAAACAAGTCTTCCAAGTAATTCTTCATTCAATGCTTACTATATGGATTGTAACATAAGATGAATTAGATCCAAAAGAGAAATAAGGCTTAATTTTTTCTCTAAATGTATTAGTAAAAGTATGAATGAGATTTATTATCCAAATCATAAAATAAAAGCTTTCCTAACTCATAGTCCAGAGAAATGCTTGTCTGGGTGTTATTAGGTTCATAGTACCAAAGGTGTAAGACCAGAGCTGGATTCTTCAGCAGCCATCTTTTGGGGATGGTGATGTAATAGCATTTCTGCAGAAAGAGTTCTTACAGACACCTTCAGCCCAATGTCCCTTGCCTCTTACTTCTACTTGACAATAATGCCTGCCACAAACAAATCCCTGAGAACTCAGAATAGATGGGAACAAAGTAAGTCTCTCAAGATTGTAAAGTGACTTTTGGTTCATCCTTCCTAAAGTCACACTTTTTCTGTCTTCTGAAATAGTGTGTTTGGGGTGACCAGTTTTAGTATCTAGTATCAAATTACCTTAAATAATATTGATCATTTTCCATAATTTATATGAAAAAACTGATGGAGTGTTTAGGTTTTCATACTTGGTGTAGACACGTTCAATGCCTGTAAGTAAGTCAAGTTTTGACTGCACAGACTTTTCTACTATTTCTCTCAGTAGATTTTTTAGGGTGCAAATATGCTCTAAGAATTTTACTTTGTTTTTCCTTAGTTTTTTCAGCACCCTTCTCTTCAATCTGTAATTTGGAAGTAATTATATCTTGCTCTTTTCCCCAAAAACCCTTAATTTGTTCAAAATCAGAGTACAATTCCTCCCTCTGATTTACTGTCTTTCTCTTCAATTCAAGTGATTTTGTTACTTAGATTGCTAACTGCTTTACAGCATTTTTAACATGCTTCTTTAAGGGCTCAGTGTGGCTTTTGAGTCTCTTCCTGTGCCTAGCTGCAGCTTGCTCAATGGGCATCAGGTGATGATCCCGGTGGTCAGAGGAGGCCCTGCACTGATGATGCAATAGCTCCAGATCTTTATCACAGAACTGGCCTAGGATCTGATTGTGCTTCTCACACAGGGTTTCTTTTTCCACGGTTTCCTCTTGCTTCTCCTGGTGGGAAGTTGCTTCACAATATCAGCCATGTGACCAAACTGACTGACAGTTCTTGAAGTTCCTGTCAAGGCAGTGGTAGAGGCAGACAGGACAGGGGAGGGTATCCTGTAGATTTTCCCAGCACTGTGTGATGCAGGACCAACAGAAGTTGTGGCTACAATTAAGGGTCACTGGGTCCCTCAGGAAGTCCAGGTAGATGGGGCAGCTGGCCTCTTCTTGAAGGTCAGCCAGGGAAGGTAAAAAGGTCATTGTGCAATGAAGATTTCTATCAAAATATACTGCCTTCCAAAATTCCTGTTTCTCCAGGAGCTAAGAAAAGTGAGAATCTGATGGCTCTTCAATCTGCACTGTCTTTCCTGAAAGTCAATATCTAGGAAGTTATAATTTGCCAATGATGTCACATGTGGAGATAATAAATAGAATAGTGTACAGTAATAAAAATAATATATGTTATATAATAATATTTATATTTAGAGGTAAATTTAATTTAATTATTTAGCCAAAGCATGTGGTGCTTAAGGGTGAATTTTTGATGTCAGAATGAACTCCCAACCACACATTTACTCTGAAGGAGAATAAGTGACCAGGGGACTGAAGCACTTGTAATTCTTAGGGAAACTACCAACCTAATTCCTGTTTTATGTGGATGGCTTGCATGATTGCCTGTCTCCCTTCTCCCCACCTACTTTGTTTTTTGTTGGAAGCTTTAGTGGATGCTGTGGTGTCCTTCAGGCAAATGCCCTCATTCTCCCTGCTTCCAGGATTATTGGGAGCGCCCTTGCCTAGTTACACCTCTCCTGGGTCCACCATAGCTAATGACAGGTTGATGAAGAAGCACAAAGGTCCCATTGTGTTAACTTGGAATAGCTCAGAAGTCCTATCCCAGATCCAGGGCACCCAGTGGGATCTCCTGAGGCCTCTGTTGCAAATGTGTTGCAGTTCAAATTCTCCTCTGCCCAATCCTGATTCCTTTACTCCCTTACAGGTGTTCAACTATCACATCTACTGTCTTTTGTTTTCACAGCTTAGATATCCATCTCTGACCTCTGTATGGTCTCTATAAAGTTTCTATAAAGGCACTGTGGGTGTTTGGGAAACCAGAGAGGTTGTAAGTGATAAGGACAAGAGAGGCCAACTTGGAAAGGATCCTAAATTGTAAGTGCTTGGGGTTCTTGAGTTAGGCAGGCCTAGGTTTGAGGTATTGTTCCCCCTCACTTACCTCTTTGATTCCTAGTATATTCCTCTGTGAACTAGGGGAAAAAATCCATATCAATGGTATGCTCTGAGAATTTTACACTAGTTTAATGAAATTATGGGTTTAATGTCCCATAGCTCAGTGCAGATCTCACCTTAGAGAGGCCCCTTGCTCAGCACCCAAATTCAGTGAGCAGGCTTCTCCTGAGCGTAATTCCCCTCCCTTCCCAGGGAGGAACTACCTCACCTCCACCTTCTGGGTGTACATGTTCCTATGGCTACTATCACCCAGTCCACACAAATACAAGACTTGCAGGCTATGTCAGAATAAGAAGCACTGACATCCCTTGGAGGAAAAGGGCCATTTGGGTGCCAGATATAGAAATATTGAAAAACAGTGACACTGAACTTGGATTTGGGTGACCTACAAAGCTTTGTGCTTTATACTTTGTTGCCAGTGGGTCTCCTGGGAAGATCTTTCTCTTATATTTCTGGGCCTCTCCATAGATCTAATGGGTCTATGCTTTCTGGATGGTATACAACAAAACAGCCCTTGATAAAACTTCCCAGAAGATTCTAACCTGAAGCCAAGTTTGGGATTCACTGGCCAGTTGATTTTGTAAAGTTGATTTTGGTAAAGTTGATTTTGGCTGACTGGTGTGTGAGTGGAGGGATGTGGAAGGATAAGAATAGGTATTGAGGGCACTGCACTAGGCCACTTAAGTACTATTCATTCTTTAATCCTTAAAATATTCCAGCATTTCTTCAGTGATTTTACTGGAGATTAGTATTCTTAGATAGAGAACATATTGCAAATGATACCTGGAACCATTTTTTAAAATGAATTTATTCAACAAATATTTGTTGAGAATCAATTCTAAGGAGTGATTGTGCTAAGCTTTTAGGAACCATGATCAAGGAAATGCAGGTCACAATATCTACCCTTAGGGGACTTCCAGTCTTATGAGGGGACAGACTTTAACATCCACTGGTTCCATAACTTCCTCCTGCCTTGAGCTGCTGGGAAGCAGAGCTCTGTGCTGGTGTAACAGAGCTTCATTGTTTTTGTCAAGGAGTCAAGGAAGGATTCCCAGAGGAAGGGAAGTGTGGTGAGGAAGAGGGTGTCAGTACAGATTTCCAGGTAAGGTACTAAACTAAATTTACCACAATGACATATAGGAGACAGATGGAGTTTCATCGTGCATGCTGTGAAAGCTGACATGATTCAGTTGTTTGACTTTGATTGCATCTACTGGATTAAATGTTTTGAAAATTTATAATCAACTCTACACAATCAAGCTTTCACCTCTACCATCCATTTCAGATGGTTTCCATGATGATTGCTTCCATTTCCATTAAACATTTTAATTATCTAAAGGCTCTGGAACTTAACCTTCTCTACTAGTCTCAAACTGTACTTTGAATAACTGTTTCAGCTTCAATTTCTTCTTCCTGTCCCCTCTGTTGTCTGCGGTCTCTAGGTCTCTGCACTTTGCTCTCTTTTTACTTTCTATCTGTGCTTCTCCACCCGTTTTCCTTCTCCACAGGATGCTAGGCAGCAGATCACATAACAATAATTTTTCTCATTTCCCTGCTGTTTGATCCTTACTATGTGTTGGGGATGAGAAACAGAGATATGGCCCCTGACTTGTGGGAGCTAACTTGATATTATCAGATAGATCTTGCTGTTCTCTTGTTGGACAAAAACAATTTCTCAGACCATTAATATTACACAAGGCCATTCTGTCATTGGGGTGGATCAAGAGAAACACAAATCCACTCTGTAATTTTTTCTGAACACAGACAAAATATGAATTTTGTTCAAATCACTAAATGACCAAGTATCCATTTTTTATGGCTTCTATCAGTGGCCACTGTTACTTTACTGATTATAGCTTCAGTCTCAGTCTTATGTCCCTCCATCCATAAGATTTTTTAAGACACACACAAAGAATTATCTTACTTTTTGACAACATCTAATCAGAGCAAAGCCCCACCTCCTTAAACTTTCCCTCAAATCAACTAAAGCAACACAAATCCTAGAGTGTTTTCTAATACCCTCTCACTGGCATGCCCCAGAGTTCCCCCATGGTGTGTTTTCTCCTCGCTGTAAGTAATAAACCCGACCATTTAAAGTCAGGTCTGTTCCTGGTAGTCCTTGGCTGGAAAGGAGGGAAAGGGTAAGTGGAAAGCAGAACAACAAGGAAGAGAGAGCTCAGATGCCTGCTTCCCTTAGTGTAGTGGGAGGGGTTTGGGGGCTGGGCATGTTGTTTCAGACAAGATTTTGATGTGTCCAGAATCACTGCTCTTGCAGACATGACTCCACTTATGATCCATGTGCTGAATCCCAGGGGTGAAGGAAATGAGGCATTGGACTTGGGTGCAAAATTTAAGGGGGTACCAAAAACTCAGTCATCAAGAGAAATGATATTTTAAGGCAATATTCTTGAAAACCAAAATTAATGCAAAAAGTCCATGATGAAGAAATATCAAAATGTAAAAAGGCAGGAAGCAAAATGAAACTTCAAAATTCCACGTGTAAAATTCTTAAAGAAGAATTTAAAGGGAAAACATGCCTGCTATGTTCTAAGCATGGCAAGAGGCCACTCTAGTTAGAGGGAAAGAGATTCTTTAAAATAAATGTCTTAGTAACTTTTCCACTCAAAAGACTCAAGTACTCTGATTTAAGAGGAAAAACCCAATTCTATAAACAGTCTACCTGGCCCTGTAAGATCTGGATCTTCTCCAACACCCACCAGACCTACCTACCTGACCTCACCTCTACTTTTCCCCTCACTCACTTTCCTCCAGTCACATTGATTTCCTTGCTGTCGAAAGCTTGGCAACCCCCTGCTGTATAGCACATGCTCAGGGTGGATTCTTTAACAGAAACTGGTGTACAGCTCTGATCTATAATTCATCTGAACTGGCAGGGCTCAGCAATTTTTTTACAGACGCTTATATGTTAAACATCTCTCCAAATATTATTCTGTATGCCTAGGTGACCCTTTCCTCACTAGTTTCCCAAGGTAGAATTCTTTTTTTTTAAAATTAATTAATTATTTATTTATTTATTTTTTTACTTTATTTTGTACATTTAATAATTGAAAATATAAACAATTAAAAACTAAAAAGTAAACACAGATGAATAAATATATAAATTTCTCAAATAAATGTAACGGATACATATAAAAATTGTTTTGAATCAAATAATATGTTACACAATATATTTGGTTCAGAGTAATGCATTCATACGGTATTTGTCTTTTTTTTTAAAATTAAATAGATTGATTTAATCCATATTTAAAGTATAAGAAGGAAGAGCAAATTGCCTCTCTACCTAGCTTTGTACTTTTTTTTTTTAATATATTTTTGTTACAGAAGTTGTGAACTTAGAAAACAATCATGCACATGTGCAGAACTCCCATACAACAACCCCTCACCAACACACCACACTGCTGTGGAACTTTTGCTACAGACTACAAAACAATAGCATCAGGCTACTACCACCAACTACGGTCCACAGCGTACATCTGGCATATCCCTTCCATAACCCCTACTATTAACACAGTACATCTTTGGCATTGCTGCAAAAATATTACAGTATTACTATTAACTATGGTTCATAGTTACATTGATTGTATTTTTCCATGCTTCTCCACATTACCACCACCCTGCAATAGTGACGTGCATCAATTGTAGTTCACAGAAGGACATTCTTGCATTTGTACTATTATCCACAATCCTCATCCACCTCTGGATTCACTGTATTATTTGGTCTCTAGATTATTCATATATATATATATATATATATATATTTTTAAATGCCTAGATTACATAAATGTTACACAAAAATTACAGGGATTCCCATGTTCCCCACCTCCCACACCTCCCATAACATCTCACATAAACATCTTTCATTCTCACATGGCACATCACCTGCAATAGATGTACACATCCTGGGGCTTTGCCATTAAGCATGGACCATAGTTCACATTGTAGACCACACTCCCTCCCACACAGTTCTCTATGTTACATGCTGATGTAAAATGCCCTATATCTGTCGTTGTAATGTCACTCAGGATAATTCCCAAGTCCTGAAAAAGCACTTGTATTACAACTGCTTTTCCCTTCCCTGCCCCAAAAGCATCCAGTAGTACCTGGCTCCACCTCACTGTTGTACTTTCTTCCATTGCTTGAATCACATTATGTCTACAACAGAATACCATTAAGTCCACTCTAGTCCATAGCTCTATCACCAATCCTGAAGAGTTTGGGATGGTGATGTCCACTCCACCTCCAAGTGAGAGGGGGTTTATATCCCATGGAAATGGTGGATGGGATTATCCTGCCTGCAGCTGCAGGCTCTCTCCATTCCCTGGGATGGCCATTGTCCATCATCTTCTCCTCACCAGGTGACTTGGGTGAGTCTATTGTCCTACAGAGTAGGAGTTGTAGCTCCACCAATATTCCAGGCACAGCTGGCACATGGGCAGACCTGAGGCTCCAGTCTCTGAAGTACACCTACAAACTCCAGCATCACATATAGATTTGAATTGAAAGGACTGATGGACCATGTGCAGGGAGGACTTATTTGAGTCCAACTCTGTCACTCTTAGGAGCACAGGTTCCAAAGTAGAGCCCACTGATAAGGCATCAGTCTCTGGAGCTACCCCCCCTTATATAGGACCTGGGTGTCTCCAGAGCCCTCAGAACCCCCTGTGTGTTGGATGATATCCACTTCGGTGCTCTATGAGATCCTGCTGAGGTGTGCATAAGCATTACCTCTGGGATGATCTCCCGACTCTCTTTGAAGTCTCTTAGCCACATGAACACATTTGTTTTTACCTTTCCCCCTTTTATTCAAGGTCTTTTTCCAGTCGTATTGCCAGTTGGCACTTGGTATTAATCCCTCATTGCCAGGGAGGCTCATCCCGGGAGTCATGTCCCATGCTGGGGGGAAGGTAATGCATTCATATGGTGAGTTTGGCTTAGAGAGAGGCCACATTTGAGCAACAAAGAGGCTCTCAGGTGGCAACCCTTAGGCACCCCATAACAGTAGGCTAAGTTTCAATTACAAGAGCAAAGACTCATGAGGCTAGTCGTAAATAATAAGAACTCATCAGTGGACCATCCTCCTTTGTCCCTGCCCACAGGGGACTGTTGCTGCTCCCTTGGAGGCTGTGGCAGAGCTCTCCCGGCTGGGAATTCAGTATTCCCTCATTTATTGAGTGATTGCCTACCCACTATGACAATGCCCCACCCCCTTGAACAATTTTATATATCTTTCATGTATATTCAGGTGAACTTCCTCCTATGAAACCCCCATCCCAGACACCCCCCATGAATGATCCTCTCCTGCCCCCTCTGTAACCCTCTCTGATCCAAACCTTCCTTGAAGATGAAGCTCATATAATAGCCAAATACAATTAATAGGAAAATGAAATAATAAAGATAAGTTTGAATATAAGAGATAAAATACATGATAACTTTAAAAAAACACTAGAAATAAAATTAAAGGATTGGGACATTCAAAAAATGGGAAAATTTTTTTTTAATTTAACATTTTTCCTTTTATCACTGCATTATTGGGTGTCCAGTCTGTATTGTGGCACCTGCCCCCTCTCACTCCCCAGTGTCTCCCGAATTTTCATTTAATTTTCAAAGAAGTTTTATATCACAGCAAAGTCACACACAGAATACTAGAGACTCCCATATACCCAAACTCCTTCCCCTTTCCTCATCCCAGATTAAAACCCTTTTTATATGTATGGTAGCATTGTTATAAATGTTGTACAGATAGTTAAACATAGCTACTAAACATTGTCAATGGTTTACAGTATAGTTTACAATTTAGACGGTACAGTTCAATAATTTTTCATGATAATTTTTTTTAAATCATACAATATGTTACACAATGTATTTGGTTCATAGTAATGCATTTATACAGGATTTGTCCTTTGGTGTCTGGCTTGCTTTGCTCGAGGTTCATCCATGTTGTCATATGCTTTAGAACTTCATTTCTTCTTACACCTGCATAATATTATATCGTGTGAATAGACCACAGATTTTTTATCCATTTGTCTGTTGATGGACACCTGGGTTGTTTCCAACCCTTGGCAATGGTGAATAATGTTGCTATGAACATTGGTGAGCAGATGTCTGTTCACGTCACTGTTCTCATTTCTTCTGCATATATACCCAGTAGTGGTATTGCAGTGTCACGTGGCAAGACTACATTCAAATTTTTTAGGGACTGCCAAACAGTCCTCCATAGTGGCTGTACCATTCTGCATTCTCACTGACAGTGAAGTGTTCCTCTCTCTCTCCATCCTCTCCAACACTTTTAGTTCTCTGTCTTTTTAATAGTGGCCATTCTGATAGGTGTGAAATGATATCTCATTGTAGTTTTGATTTGCATTTTTCCCTAATCATGAGTGATATTGAGGATTGCTTCATGTCCTTTTTGCCATTTGTATTTCTTCTTTATGTATGTCTGTTCAAGTCTTTCTCCCACTTTTTAATTGGATCATTTGACTTTTTATTGTTGAGTTGTAGTATCTCTTTATATATCCTGGATATTAAACCCTTATCAGATATGTGATTTCCAAATATTTTTTCCCATTGAGGTGGCTGCCTTTTCACCCTTCTGACAAAGTCCTGTGAGGTGCAAAAGTGTTTAATTTTGAGGAGATCCCATTATCTATTTTTTCTTTTGTTGCATATTCTTTGGGTGTAAGGGCCAAGAAACAAGCACTTTACTACAAGGTCTTAAAAATGTTTCCCTATATTTTCTTCTGGTAGTTTTATGGTCCTGGCTTTTATATTTAGATCTTTGATCCATTTTAAGTTGATTCTTGTATAGGGGGTGAGATAGGGGTTCTCTTTCATTCTTTTTTTTTTTTTTTAAAGATTTTATTTATTTATTCATTTATCCCCCCCTTGCTGCTTGTGCTCACTGGGTCAGCTAACCACACTGTGCGGGCGGGTTTGCCTTCACCAGGAGGCCCCGGGAACCAAACCCGGGGCCTCCCATATGGTAAACAGGAGCCCTACTGATTGAGCCACAGCTGCTTCCCTCTTTCATTCTTTTGGTTATAGATATCCAGTTCTCCCAACACCATTTGTTGAAGAGACTGTTTTTTCCAATTAGCGTGGTCTTGGTAGATTTGTCAAAAACCAGTTGGCTGTATAGGTGAGGGTTTATTTATGGGTTCTCAATTCTATTCCACTGATCAATAGAATGCCAGTACCATTCTGTTTTGACCACTGTAGCTTTGTAATATGTTTCAAGGTCAGGCAGTGAAATAACTCCCATGTTGCTCTTCTGTTTTAGAATGCTTTTGGCTATTCGGGTGCACTTAGACTTCCAGATGAATTTGGTAATTGTCTTCTCTAATTCTGTAAAGTAAGCTGTTGGGATTTTGATTGGTATTTGCATTGAATCAATAAATCAGTCTGGGCAAGACTGACATCTTCACAATATTTACTCTTCCAATCCATGAACACGGAATGTCTTTCCATTTGTTTAGGTCATTTTAAATTGCTTTAAGCATTGTTTTATAGTTTTCTGCATACAGGTCCTGTACTTCTTTGGTTAAATTAACTTCTAGTTATTTGAGTCTTTGTGTTGCTATTGAAAATGGAATTTTTCCCTTGATTTCCTCCACAGGTTGTTCCATACTAGTGTACAAAAACATTACTGATTTTTGCGTCTTGATCTTGTATCCTGCCACTTTGCTGAACTCATTTATTAGTTCAAGTAGCTTTGTTGTGGATACTTCAGGAATTTCTACATACAGGATCATGTCATCTGCAAACAGTGAGAGTTTTACTTCCTCTTTTCCTATTTGGATGCCTTTAATTTTTTTCTTGTCTAATTGCCCTAGCTAGAACTTCTAGTACAATGTTGAATAACAATGGTGACAGTGGGCATCCTTGTCTTCTTCCCAATCTTAGAGGTAAGGCTTTCAACCTTTCCCCTATGAATATGATGTTGGCTGTGGGTTTTTCATACATGCCTTTTATCATATCAAGGAATTTTCCTTTTATTCTTATCTTTTGAAGTGTTTTTATCAAAAAAAGGATGCTGGATTTTGTTGAATGCCTTTTCTGCATCTATTGAGATCATCATGTGTGTTTTTCCCTTCAATTTGTTAATGTGGTGTATTACATTGACTGCTTTTTTTATGTTGAACCAGCCTTGCATACCAGGAATAAATCCCACTTAGTCGTGTTGTATAAGTCTTTTGATATGCTGTTGGATTCGATTTGCAAGTATGTTGTTGAGAACTTTTGCATCTATGTTCATTAGAGAGATTGGTCTGTAATTTTCTTTTCTTGTGGAATCTTTATCTGGCTTTGGTATTAGGGTGATGTTGGCGTCATAAAATGTGTTGGGTAATATTCCCTCCTCTTCAATTTTTTGGAAGAGTTTAAACAGGATTGGTGTTCATTCTTTTTGAAGTGCTTGGTAGAATTGACCTGTGAAGCCATCTGGTTCTGGATTTTTCTTTGCTGGGAGATTTTTGATGATGGATTCAATCTCCTTAAATGTGATTGGTTTGTTAAGTGCTTGTATTTCTTGTAGCATCAGTGTAGGTTGGTTGTACATTTCTAAAAATTTGTCCATTTCATCTAAGTTGTCCAGTTTGTTGGCATATAGCTTCTCATGATATCATCTTATGATTCTTTTTATTTCTCTGAGGTTATTTGTAACTTCTCCCCTTTCATTTCTGATTGTGTTTATTTGCATCTTCTCTCTTTTTTTCTTTTTTAGTCTAGCAAGGGTTTTGGCAATTTTATTGATCTTCTCAAAGAACCAGCTTTTGGTTTTGTTGATTTTCTCTATTGTTTTTCTGTTCTCATTTTCTTTTATTTCTACTCTAAACTTTATTATTTCTTTCCTTCTGCTTGCTTTGGATTTGGTTTGCCTTTTTATTTCTAGTTTCTCTAATTGTTCAGTTAAATCTTTGAGTTTTGCTCTTTCTTGTTTTTTAATATAGGCATTTAGGTCTATGAATTTCCCTTCAAGAAAGCCTTCACTGTAGCCCATAAGTTTTGATACATTGTGATCTCCTCTTCATTTGTCCCGATATATTTACTGATTTCACTTGCAATTTCTTCTTTGAGCCTCTGATTATTTAGGAGTGTATTGTTCAGTCTCCACACATTTGTGAATTTACTTTTTTTCTGTCTATTATTGATTTCTAGTTTCATTCCATTATGATCTGAGAAGATGCTTTGAATAATTTCAATCTTTTTATATTTATTGAGAGCTGCATTGTGACCTAACATGTGGTCTATCCTGAAGAAAGATTCATGGGCACCTGAGAAGATTGTATAACTCACTGAGTTTGGATGCAGTTTTCTGTATATGTCTGTGAGCTATTACTTGTTCATCATATTGTTCAAGTTCTCTGTTTCCTTGTTGATCTTCTGTCTAAGTATTCTATCTTATGATGTGAGTGGGGTGTTGAAGTCTCCAATGATTATTGCAGAAATGTCTGTTTCTCCCTTCAGTTTTGCCAGAGTTTGTCTCATATATTTTGGGGCACCTGGTTAGGTGCACAGATATTTACGATTGTTATATCTTCCTGGTGGAGCATCCCTTTTATTAAAATATAATGGCTTTCTGTATCTCTTATAAATTTTTTTGCATTTAAAGCCTATTTTGTCTGATATTAGTACAGCTACCCTTGCTCTTTTCTGGTTACTATTCAGTGGAGTATCTTTTTCCAACCTTTCACGTTCAGCCGGTTTGTATCCCTGGGTCTAAGGTCAATTTCTTGTAAGCAGCATATGTATGGCTCATGTTTTGTTATCCACTCTATCAGCCTGTGTTTTTTGATTGGGGAGTTTAATCCATTCACATTCAATGATATTACTCTAAATGTACTATTTACTTCCTCCATTTAATTCTTTGGTTTTCCTATGTCATCTTGTTTTTGTCTCTCTTTTTTCTCTTTTAGTTATCCTTTCTGCTGTTCTTCTTCTATACTCTCTTCCAAGCCTCTCTCTCCTGTCTTTTTCTTTCAGGTTCTAAGGCTTCCTTTAATATTTCCTGCAAAGGTGGAATCTTTTTTGCAAATTCTGCATCTCATCTGTTACTTTCTTGTATTTCCTTTCTTGGGCCATGTCTTCTATTTTCTTAGTATGGGTCATAACTTTTTGCTGGTGTTTAGGCATCTGGTTAGGATGTAGTTTACTCAGATGCTCAATCTCTTTCTCTTTTATACAGATTTAGTGGCAGGAGGTTATGAGTTATCACAGCTCTTTGATTTTTGGCTTGACCTGGATTGTTAGAATTGTCCTGCTGGTTGTTCAAAACTGGGCACTGGACCCAGTAATTGGTTTTAGAGTCATTTCCTAGGTCCTTGGGCAGGGAGACTATAGAGGCCAGAAAAAGCTTCTCCTACTTATTTTTCATTTTCTTATGTGCACTTCCTTGTTCTGCCAGGAGATGGCCCTCTTTGACAGTTCTCAATTCAATGCCTGGTCAGAGTGTATTTTTGTGACACAGACCAGATCAATGTGATAGAGCTTCCTTTCTGAGGGCTAAGAGCCTTGTAATTCAAACTTTCTGAGACAGTTCTCCAGCCTTCTCTGGCATCCCCCTCCCTTTTCCCAGCTAGGAAATATTTCCACTCCCCTCTGAGTCCTAAGCAATCAGTCCCTGTTAGCAGAGGAGGAAATTGGGAGGATTGTATATCTTTAGCCTCTTGCAGGCTCCAAGGCAAACAATGGCGCAGCCCCATCTGGCCTGGAAAGGCTCTAGTGACACAGGAGACCAAACCTGCAAGTGAAAAGCCAGAGCAGCCCCAGGCTCTGTCTCCCCTCTCCTGTGGAGTCCTCAACAATTAGTCCAAGCTAGAAGAGAAGGAGATTGTGAAGGTCGGATTTCTCCAGTCCTTCGTAGGGTCCCAGAGCAAACCATTGATTGGTCCCAACTAGCTTGGAAGGGTCCGTGGGGCTCCGCAGCCCAAATTTGTGGGTCAGAACTTGAGTCAGCCTTAAGCTGTGTCCCTCTCCCTCCCCTTTCCTGGAGTGGTAGATCCCTGGAGCCCCCTTTGTCTGTTGTTTCATGTCCAGAGGCCCTAGACTTCTAAAGAGTGTGGGGGAGGGTGCTGGCAGCAGCAGCCACTGCTGGGTCCAACTTACGGTTCTGTCGTAGCAATTTCTCTCTTTTGTCCCTCTCTCCTCTGGGTGGTGTGCAGCCTTCACATGCTGTCCTAAACCCTAGAAGATCTTTTTTGGGGGCTCTGAAGGTTGAATTCTGATGCATTTTGGGGACACAAGTCAAAAGTCACTTTCCCTGGTAAAGTTATGGGTCAGGGACTGTGTTTAGTGCCTTCCATGCAGTCACTATTTCTCCTCAAACATTTACAACTTTATGAGTTAGTGCTGGAAAAGACAACCTGCCAGAGGTCCTAAAGGTACCTGCATGTCTTGCTGGGTATGCCAAGAATGCAGGACCCTAACAGCTCTTTACCTAGGCCTTTTCTCAGGATTGTGTTTGCAGGGAACATCCTTGGAAGATAAGGTAAAATCTCCTTCTGTGACAAAGAGCAAGCTTGCTATCAAAGTGTATTCCCCAAGCTCAGGTTTCCTTGCCTGTGACGCAACTCACTCTGTGCACAGCATCTACATGGGTCTTTCCATATTACTTCAGTGGGACTTGGGAGATGTGGAGAGCCAACCCCAAAATGATGTTCATGCTGCTTGTTGTGACATGAGTAAGCAAATTACTTTTTCTATGACCTAAGAGTCTTATATCTTCTGCCAGATACCACAAAACATTAGCAAGCTAACTTACTAGCTTGCAAGTAGTGTTACATCCCAAACACTGACAGTTTGAAGTAAGTATCATCAATTATAGAGTTAAGTTCAATTAAGAAGAATTTGAAATGGCTTATTAAAAGTTGTAATACTAACTGGTAAAACCACTGGCATGTTACTAAGCCATTAAGCTCATTAACCTTTCTTGGTACTCCTGTAAAACACAAAGCAGTCCTTTAAACCTATGTAAAGCACTTCATAAGTGTCTTATTTAACTAGAAATTTCAAAATTGTGAATCTATCCAAATAGACTAACATAGAAAATTAGGATTTTTTTTCACTCCACCACTCTTTATGATAATATAAATATGTATAACACAAGTTGAGAAGCAGCAGGCTCTGATAGAAGTGAGTTTTCTTACTAAAGCTGCTACTTAACTGGGTATATTTCCTTAACCAACGTAATTTCTTTGAGCTTTAGTTTCCATTTTAGTTTAAAGCATTCAATGAGAAAATACTCATAAGGAACATGCTAAAGTGCCTGACACAGAACAGATGGTCAATAACTCACACTGTGTAGAAAATAGTTACTGCAGGCTGGAGATTAGTGTCTTTAAAAGTCCTGCTTTCAACCTTGTCCCTTAGCTGGTATCTGGGAACTTGGATGTAGGAAAGATTCTCATCATTCCCTGCCAGCAGCTCACTGTACCTAACCTGTTTGTATACACAATGTGATGTATGCTGAACACCTGCTTTCCTTCTGAAATTCTGGAATTTTGATACTTACTGGACAGAGAAGGCCACATGACTGTTGCCTAGTAAATACCTTGGGCACTGTGTTTCTAAGGACCTTCTTTGGTAGACAACATTTCACATGGTTTGTCACAACTTTGAGACTCTACATTTATAACTTTGGTTAATGTATCCAACACCTTGCAGGAGTGTAGACTTCATGATTTGAATGCTCCCTTTATTTTCTCAAAATTGTAGTATCAGTGCCTATTCTCAGGCCTGTTGCATAATGGAGTCTCAATAAATGTTTGACAGATAACCTAAATCTGAGGTAGTTTCCTAGCTCTCAGATTCAACCATTGTGCCCTTGGATGATACATAACATGTGAGACCAAACAGATGATGGTTAGGCTAATGTGTCAACTCAGCCAGGTGATTGTGTCCAGGTGTTTGGTCAAGCAAGCACTGGGCTAATTGTAATACAAGAGCATTTATGGACTTCGGTCACCAGTGTGTTTACTGCATGGATGGCTGATTATATCTGCATCAATCAGGGAGATGGCATCAACAATGGATGATGCTTTTATCCAATCAGTTGAATGCCTTAGAAGGGGAACTGATTTCAACATTCAGAGAAAATTTCCCAGCTCATCTTTGGACAGCCAATTTCTCTCAGAAACTCATCAAGGACCTTTCATTGGACTTTCATCGGAGCCCCTGGTTTGCGTCCTGCCTGCAGACGTGGACTTGTGCATCTCTACAGTTGTGTGAGAGACTCTTTTAATCTCATATTATATTGACAGATATCTTCTTTTGATTCTGTTTCCCAAGAGAACCCTGACTAACACACATGCTTATCTGTAAAACAGAAGTGCTATTCCTAAAGGCAATATACCTTGCAGGATGAGGTGATGTTTAAAGGCTGTCAGTGTAGGCTGGCCAATCTTTCCCTAAGACTCTCCAAAGATAATTCACATGGCCACTTTGCAAGTATTGCAAATTTAATTAACAAGGGACCACCATCTCCATTGTGACTCCACAGATCTCAGCAGAATCCCAAGAACCTTCATTTTTCACTAGAGTTTCTGAAAGAGAAGACTGGATGGTGGGCAAGCCAGAGGCTCAGAAAGCTTATGCTCAGGGAAGCCTCACTTTGCCCCTTCTTTCACCATGTTCAAATTACTTAGAGAGAGTGTCTCAGCCCTGCTGCCTGGATGCCATGTAGGAATGACACAGCCACATGTGGGCAGGGTGAATAAACCAACAACCCTGAATGGGAGATTTTTCCTGTGAGTGATTGGGGATTCCCTGGTGGAAGGCAGGAAAAGTGTGGCAGAAGCTCAATGGCCCTGGAAGTGGGGTGGGGGGGTGTTATAAAGAGATCCAGAGGATGACTTGCAGCTGTTTCTTACTGATCAAGACCTTGTGGGCTTGAAGTGATCATTTAGTTCCCAATGGCAACTTTTTCTGATTCTTACTATTATTATGGCTTTGAAGAACTTGAGGGTCAAAGTATGGCCAAGCCAGCCATACTCTTAACAGTTTGGTTTTAAAACTTCACCACCACAGCAACTCTACCCAAAAGCTAAGAGAGTGGAAATTCTCTGCAGAAGAGTTGTTTTATCTACTCTGGAGTCTCAGCATGAGGTAGAAGAGGGCTCTATAAGCTTTGATCACCATCTTTGAACAGTTTACATCTTAGTGGGTGAGGGGAGGGTCTGTCTCCCCCTGTGGGTTTATGTCCCCCCCCACCCCCAATTCAAACTCACTGGTGTCTCTTCATAGGAAGTGGCATTAAGGTGAAAACAATGAATGCATTTGAGTCATATGAATAAAGAAAGAGTAAAAGAACACAAGTCTGAAAGAATAATCAATGAGGAGCCTCTTAATCTGGTCTCTAACTAACTTGGTACATGAAGGATGGGAAAAGGCTAATATTTGCAAAATAATTAATAAAATTAGCATTTTACAACTGTATAGGAAAGTTAGAGATAGCTACCAGAAGAATAGCATAGGAAAAAATTAAGTATATGTGGATTTTAGGGGTGGAATTAGAAGATATATTTTAGACAGTCAGTGGTAATTGACTTTGTCAGCAATCTATTTTCAAGAAGACCAAGTGTAAGTTAGAGAAAAAGAGAGCAGTGCTGTTGTTGAAGCAGAGAAAACATGAGTGAAGTTTGAGGCATGGCCAAAGAAGACTTGAGAAGGAGGCTGTTGTGGCAGTTAGAGCATGCAGGGCTTTAAACATTATTAAGAATGTTGATGGACTTCTGGGAAGATGGCAGACTAGAAAGACATGGGACTCTTTCTCCACCAGAAAAATAGCTAGAAGACAGGCTAAAACAGCCTGAAAAATATCTTCTAGGATTTAGGACACCAGGTGATGCCTGAACACCACCCAGAGGAGAGAAGGACAAAGGAAGGAAATCAGAATGACAGAACTGTGATTTGAAACCAGCAGTTGCTGTTGCCATCACCATCCCCCACACTAAAGACACTGCAGAATTCTCAGGCCTCTGGGCCTGCCACAACAGACAAAAGAAGCTCCAGGGATCTACCTCCCTAGGAAAGGGGAGAGTGGGGAACAAAGCCTAAGGCTGACTCATCCTCTGACCCACAGATTTTGTCTACTGTGTCCCAGGAGCCCTTCCAGGCTGGGTGGTACCACAAGGTGTTTTGCCCTGGGAGCCTGGGAAGTACTGGAGAGATCTGACCCTCACAATCTCTCTTTCTTCTAGCAGGGACTGATTGTTGAGGACTCAGAGGGGAATGGAAATATTTCCTAGCCAGGAATAGGGAGGCGGTTGTTCAGAGAAAGCTGGAGAATTGTCTCAGAGAAAGTTTGAATTACAAGTTTCCGAGTCTCCAGACAGGAAGCTGTATCACATTGATCCAGTCTGTGTTGCAACAAATACTCTCTGACCAGACATTGAAGTAAGAGCTGCCAAAGATCGCCATTTGCTGGCAGAACAAGAAATTGAAGGTGATAAAATTAAAAATAAGTAGAAGAGGCTGATTCCAACTTCTACAGCCTCCTTCCCCAAGGCTCTAGTAAGTGAGACTACAACCAATTACTAGGTCATGTGCCTAGTTTGGAGCAAACAGCAGGACAATACTAACACTCCAGATTGGGCAAAGAATCAAAGAACAGTGGTAACACATAGCCTCCTACCACTAAATCCCTACAAAATGGAAAGAAATTGAGTATCTGTGTAAACTATATCCAAATCAGATGCCTAGATATCAGCAAAAATTATGAACCATACTAAGAAAATAGAAGACATAGCCCAAGAAAAGCAATATATCAAAGCCCCAGGAGAGGCAGTTTTGAGAGAACTAATCAGTGAGATGTGCACAAATTTCCAAATGCAAATTAATGAGATAAAAGACAATACAGTTAAAGACATAAATACCATCAAGAGAATATTGATCAAGCACAAAGAAGAGTTTGAAATACTGAGGAGAAAAGTAAAAGAGCTCATGGGAATGAAAGACACAGTAGGTGAGATAAAAAACAAACTAGAGGCATACAACAGCAGACTCAAAATGATAGAAGAAAAGAAACTGATAGAAGAAAGAAAACAGAACAGGTAAAATTGGAGAACAGAGAGAGAAAAGAATGGAAAAAACTGAGCAGGGGCTTAGAGAGTTGAATGACAACACAAAATAAAACAACAAACATGTAATGGGTGTTCCAGAAGGAGAAGAGAAGGGAAAAGGGGCAGAAATAGTATTTGAGGAAATAATAGCTGAAGATTTCCCAATGCTCAGGAAAGAAGTGAACTTACATGTCCAAGAAGTGCACATACCCCAATCAGAATAAATCCAAATAGACCTACCCCAAGACACATACTATTCAAGTTGTCAAATGTCAAAGATGAAGAGAAAATTCTCAGAGCAGCAAGGGAGGAGCAAACCATCATGCACAAGGCATGTTTGGTAAGACTAGGTACAGATTTATCTTCAGAAACCATGAAGGTGAGAAGAGAGTGGTATGATGCAATCAGGTTACTAAAAGAGAAAAACCCACAGCCGAGAATTCTTCATCCTGCAAAATTGTCCTTGAAATATAAAGTTGAGTATAAAATATTCACGCATATAAAACAAACAGAAACTAAAAGAGTTTGCAAAAAAGAATCCAAATTTGCAGGAAATATTAAAGGAAGACTTATAACCTGAAATAGAAAGACAGGAGAAACAAGCTTGGAGGAGAGTATAGAAGAAAAAATAGTGAAAAGGATAACCAAAACAGTGGGGAAAAAAAAGAGAGAGAAAAATATATGACATATGAAACCAAAGAATAAAAGGGTAAATGTAAATAGTACATTTTCAGTAATATCATTGGATGTGAATGGATTAAACTCCCCAATCAGAAGATAAAGGCTGACAGAATGGATTAAAAAACATGACCCATCTGTATGCTGCATAAAAGAAATTCACCTTAGACCAGGTATACAAAATGGCAGAAAGTTAAAGGATGGTAAAGATGCTTCATGCAAATAATAACCAAAAAAGAACAGGGATAGCTATGCTAGTATCAGACAAAGCAGATTTTAAATGTAAAAAAAAATTGTAAGAGATACAGAAGGCCATTATTTATTAATTAAAGGGACAATCCACCAGGAAGATAAAACAGTCATAAGTATCTATGCACCTAAACAGGGTGACCCAAAATACATGAGACAAATTTTATCAAAACTGAAGTGAGAAATAGACATCTCTACACTGATCATTGGAGATTTCAACAACCCCCCACATCATTAGATAGAACTAGGCAGAAGATCAACAAGAAAACAGAGAACTTGAACAATATGATAAACAAGTTAGACCTAACAGACATATACAGAACACTGCATCCAAACTCAGAAAGTTATACATTCTTTTCAAGTGCCCATGGAGCTTTCTCCAGGATAGACCACATGTTATCTATGGATATGTGGAGAGAGCACAGTGCACCTCTCAACAATTACAAAAAGACTGAAATTTTACAAAATACCTTCCCAGATCACATTGTAATGAAAATGGAAATCAATAATAGACAGGAAAAAAGTAAATTTGCAAGTGTGTGGAGGCTGAAAAACACACTTCTAAATAATCAATGTGTCAAAAAGGAAATTGAAATCAGTAAATATATTGAGACAAATGAAAAAGAGAGCACAACTTATCAAAACTTCTGGGATACAGGGAAGGCAGTCTTGAGAGGGAAATTTAGAGCCTTAAATATGTATATTAAACTAGAATAAAGAGTTAAACTCAAAGATTTAACTGAACAAACAGAGAAACTAGAAAAAGAACAGCAAACCAATCCCAAGGCCAGCAGAAAGAAAGAAATATTAAAGATTAGAGCAGGAATAAATGAGAAAAACAACAACAGCAGCAACAACAAAAAAAAAACATAGAGAAAATTAACAAAACCAAAAGCTGATTCTTTGAGAAGATCAATAAAATTGACAAACCCATAGCTAGAAAAAAAGAGAGAAGATGCAAATAAATACAATCAGAAATGAAAGGGGAGAAGTTACAACTGACCTCAAAGAAATAAAAAGGATCATAAGAGGATATTATGAGAAACCGTATGCCAACAAACTAGACAAGCTAGTTGAAATGGAAAAATTCCTAGAAATGCACAACCAACCTATACTGATGATACAAGAAATACAAGAACTTAAAAAAGCAATCATATTGACTCCATCATCAAAGTCTCCCAGCAAAAAAAAAGTCCTGGAACAATGGCTTCACAGGTGAATTCTATCAAGCATTTCAAAAAGAATACCAATCATGTTTAAACTCTTCCAAAAAATTGAAGAGGAGGGAAAATTGCCCAACACATTTTACGAAGCCAGCATCACCCTAATACCAAAGCCACATAAAGATAGTAAAAGAAAAGAATATTACAGACCAATGTCTCTAATGAACATTGATGCAAAAATTCTCAACAAAATACTTGCAAATCAAATCCAACAGAAAATCAAAAGACTTATACATCATGATCAAGTGGAATTTATTCCTGGTATGCAAGGCTGATTCAACATAAGGAAATCAAACAACATAATAAATTACACTAACAAATTCAAGGAAGAAAAGCACATGTTCTTTTCAACTGATGCAGAAAAGGCATTCTAAAATATCCAGCATTGTTTTTTGATTTAAAATTTTTTTCAAAAGATAAGAATACAAGGAAAATTCCTCAATATGATGAAAGGCATATATGAAAAACCCACAGCAACATTTTACTCAATGGGAAATTTGAAAGCTTTCCCTCTAAGATCAGGAACAAGACAAGGATGCCCATTGTCACTCATGTTATTCAATATTGTAGTACAAGTTCTAGCTGGGTCAATTAGACAAGGGAAAAAAAATTAAGGCACCAAAATAGGAAAAGAAGAAGTTAAACTCTCTTTGTTTGTGGATAACATGGTCCTGACTTAGAAAATGCTGAAATATCCACGACAAAGCTACTTGAGCTAATGAATGAGTTCAGCAAACTAACAGCATACAAGATCAACACACAAAAATCAATAATGTTTTTGTACTCTGGTACTGAACAATCTGAGGAGGAAATCAGAGGAAAATTCCATTTACAATAGCAAGAAAAAGACTCATGTGCTTAGGAATATGCCAAAGAACTATAGGACCTATATCCAGAAAACAACAATAGAATGCTAAAAGAAATGAAAAAAGACCTAAACAAATGGAAAGACATTCTGTGTTCAGGAATTGGAAAAATAAATATCATGAATATGTCTATCTTATGCAAATTGATTTATACATTCAATGTAATACGAGTCAAAACTCCAACAAGCCTACTTTATGGAAGTAGAAAAGGCAATTACCAAATTCATTTGGAACGGAAAGTGCACCTAAATAGCCAGAAGCATTCTAAAAACCAAGGGCGACGTGTCCTGGGTGAGTCCGATGAGCTATAGAGTAGAAGCTGCTGCTTCACTGAGGTCCCGGGCCCACCTGGCACATGGACAGCCCAAAGACTCAAGGGAGTGCAGGGAATACATGGCTGAGTCCAACTCTTTCACTCTCAGGAGAACAAACTCCAAAGTAGGGCCCACTGGCAAGGCACCAAACTCCAGAGATATCTGCCCTAACATAAGTCCTTGGTGTCTCCAGAGTCCTCAGGAGCCTCACTATTTGGGGGTGGTGGTGTAGCCATTTGGCAATTAGATGCAATTATGAATTCCAAAAATCTATATTAGATTATGCTTGTAAACTGATCTGTTAATCTGAGCATGATTAAGTTATGATTAGGGCATTGACTGGACTACATCAATAGGGCATTCAGCTCTACCCCTTGGTGGGTTGGGGAATCAAATATAAAAGGCAAGGCAAAGGACAGAGGAAACAGTTTTGAGTTGGAGTTTTGATGTTGGAGTTCTGGTGAAGAAGGAGAGAAGGCCCCGGGATAGAGATGAGCCATTTGCCTAAGAGTTCACAGCTGGCCTTGTGGAGAGAAGCAAAGCCTAGAAAGCCTCATAGTCTACAGCAGACCTTGTGGAGGAAACAGAAGACCTAAGCCTGGAGAGAAACATAGCCCTGGGAAGTCTGAACCCGGACAAACGTCAGCAGCTGTCTTGCTCCAACATGTGGCAATGGACTTTGATGAGGGAAAAAACTTATGCTTTATGGCCTGGTAAATGTGGACTTCTACCCCAAATAAATACCCTTTATAAAAACCAACCAATTATTGATATTTTGCATTAGCACCTCTTTGGCTGACTAATACAGGGTGATATCCATTTTGGAATTCTATGAGATCCTACTGAGTTATGTGTAAGCGTTACCTCTGGGATGACCTCCTGACTCATTTTGAAGTCTCTTAGCCATATAAATTCATTTTTCTTTACCTTTTCCCCCTTTTGTTCAAGATCTTTTTCCAGTCACATTGCTAGTTGGTACTTGGTAGCAATCCCTCGGTGCCAGGGAGGCTCATCCCCAGGAGTCATGTCCCACACTGGGAGGAAGGTAATGCATTTATATCATATGTTGAGTTTGGTTTAGAGAGCAAACACATTTGAGCAACAAGGAGGTTCTAGGGAGGCAACCCTTAGGCACTGCATAACAATAGGCTAAGTTTCAAGATAGCCTTAGTTTCTTGCTAATTTTAAGAGCAAAGACTCATAAGGCTTGTCATCAATATCAAGGGCCCATCAGAGGATCATCCTGCTTCACCAGTCATTGCCCCTGCACTTGGGAGACTGTTGCTGCTCCCTTAGAGAATGTGGCAGAGCTCTCTATGATGGGAACTCAGTATTCTCTCATTTATTGAGTGATTCTCCACCCACTGTGACAATGCCCTGTGAACATTTGAACATTTTTATATACATTTTATTTATGCTCAGGTGAACTTCCTCCCATGCATCCCCCATCCCTGATACCCCACACAAATCATCTTTCCCCACCCCAGTTGTAACCTTTCTGTGATCCAAAGCTTCTTCAAAGATGAAGCCATTACAATAGCTGAATACAATTAATAGGAAAATGAAATAATAATTATAAGTTTAAATGTAAGGGAGAAAATACATAAAAATTTTAAAAAATTAAAAATTAAAAATTGGTATAGTAAAAAAAATGAAAAATATTAATTTTTTTTTTAACCTTTTGGCTTTCATCACTGCAATATCTGGTGTCCAGTCTGTACTGTGGCACCTTTCCCCTCTCATTCCCTTGTGTCATTATTTTTCATTTTGTTTTCAAAGAAGTTTTAGGTCACAGCAAAGTCACACACAGAATACAGGAGAGTCTCATATACCCAAAATCTTCCCCCTTTCCTCCGTCCCATATTAATACTTTTTTATATGAGGATGGTAGCATTGTTATAACTGAAATACAAATAGTGAAACATAACTACTAAACTTTTCAATGGTTTACATTATGGTTTACAATATACTTTTATAAATTTTGATGAAATTTATCATGTCTTGTGTCCATCACTGTATGGCAATGAAAAACATTTCCACTGACCACTAAATACTTCCTGTTTGATCTATTCTTTTCCTTCCACCTCATCCCCCCCAGGGGCCACAGCAACCCCCTGGCTTGACTCGGATGAAGATGCATAGTTACATGGAAGAACTCAGGTGGATGTGATGCAAACTTGACCTGGCTTATGCTTGGGCAGGAAATTTTGCATTCATTATCTGGGGTGAGCAGTGGTGGAAGATGAAGTCATTATTATAGCAGTTATTGTAACTGGTTATTGAGGAGTTTTCAACTGTATATGGGGTAAATATGAAATGAGTGCAATCTGATATTTTTACTAGGGCTACCTCCTAGCTTGTACCTTCAAAGTGGTTTTCAGTCCCTCAGAGTGGAAATATAGGCATCTGAATTACCTAAGGTACTTGTTAAAAATACTGTGTCCAGAAATCACCTAGACCTAGGGCGTGAGAATGTCAAGGAGGCTTTACATATTTAAGCAGGAAGAGTAGAAGGATTTCACCCAAATCTTTATTTCACCCACTAAGTGCCATAAAATACGTTTTATCAATCCTTACAATTATTATGAATGATAGTAAATGGTCATGTTGAAGTTCAGAGAGGTTAAGTAGATTACAACTGAATTTATAGACTAAATCTTATCCTTCCATGATTGAATTTTAACAGAAGTTTGGAAAGAACAGACTTGAATTTTAACAGAAGAGGGATTGGAAAGAGCAGTACCCCATGACACATATTCATTTCACAATTTATTTTTAATGTACACATTCCAACATTTTTATCCATAAATACTGTCATAATTTTATTTTTGGTTTATATTAATTTACATATGTAATTGTCTCACTCTCCCTTTAAATTTGCACATTATCTTTCTCATAGTATTCTATTTTGGAGACCAAGGGGAAGTTGATTTTGAGTTGGAAATATAGTAGCTCCTAGTGGTGCACAATTTCTCTTTTTGTGAATTGAGGTCTTATAAACACACATGGTCCATTGGTTTTCTCTAATTTCCACCTGTCAGGAATGCTGGACTGAATCAAATTCATCAGATCTCAGGTCAAATGTGTAAAGAGCAAATTTCTGGGTTGTAGTGATGATTTGTTTTTAATTTATGTATCTCAGAAATAATTAGATTAGCATTGAAAATTAGATCCTCTTTAAATATCTTTTTCTTTTTCCTTTGAACATCTATCTTGTTTAATTGGAATTATATACTGGTGGTTTTCATGTTTTCCTAATTGTGATTATTTCTGTTAACAATTTCTTGTTTGTGTGTATATGTGTGAGTGTATACTCTTTGATTTCTTGTTTATCCTCTAATTATTTTAGGCCTATATAATCTCAGCACAATTTTTATTATAAATCGAACTATGATGTTCTACAATTTGTTGTTTTCATGTAAGTATACAGCTTACAATTTTTACATCCTTATATATTGATGTATTTCAATATTTTTGTAAATATTTGCTCCCTTGCCAGATGAGATTTATTGAATGTGCATTTCTAGAAGATTCATGATTGTATCATTTGTCTATATCAGTATTTCCCAATTTCTTTTTCCCCAAATCCTTTCACAGTAAAATACAATTTTAAGAATTTATGGATTTAGAAATTTTAAAAAATATTTTCCCATTTTACAACATATGTAATAAAGAATGACTTTGAAGAATAACTATACAGTGTTAGTTTTTTTTTTTACTTTTTCAATATATATATCATTTTAATTCAATCTACAATGGTTTTACATTTTCATTTCAGTGTGACATGTTTATTTTAATTTACATTTTACATAATAAAATGATTTCCTGATATATAAAGTTAAGGATCATATATATTTGTATTTCACTTAGGGAAATGAAAACTTCTAAGGCTGATATATAGGAACTCAATCTAATTTTATTAAAATTTATGCTTCCATAAATACTGTAATAATTATATTTTTGTTTATATAAATATACATATGTAGTGGTCTTCCCTCACACTTTAAATATGCACAGTATTTTTCTCATAGCATTCTATTTTGGAGACCAAGGGAAAGATGATTGGACATGGTACACCAATATAAGAAAGACTATCTCTACTTGTACATTTTAAATTTGATTACAGACAATTTCTATCTTGTAAAAAAATTGGATAGAATGGCATAATGAACTCCCCTAGATCCATCACGCAGCTTCAACAATTTTCATGGTCAATTTTGTTTCATCAATACCAGATCCTCTTCTTCTCCCCATTAATTATTTTGACTCAAAGTTCATAGATCATATAACTATATCTGTAAAATTTTAGAATGTCACTAAAAGATAAGAGCTAATTTTTAAAAATTTATCACAGTATTATCATACTTAATATTTTAAATTGAATCATTAAAATAAAAAATTAACAAAAGAGTTTGCTCTGTTAAAGTAAACATTATTTGATGATGAGTTGTATGAATAAAGTGAGGGAAAGAGAAAAATAGTGATGAATTTTTGTGTTTTTCTCTGGATGTTTCCATGAAATGAGTTAGAGTATATTGGTAAAAGAAAATATTTAAGGGGCATGCTGTGTAGGGCAGAGTTGGGGGGAGGTAGACCAAGAGGTATTTTTATGGCCTGCTAAGCATGTAGATGTATATTAAGTGTCCAAGTGGAAAGGTCAAATTAGTTGCTTGTAATTTGCCAGTCAATGTGAAACTGAGGCCAGGTCAGACTGGAGAAAGTTTTAGACTCATC
The DNA here is from genome assembly GCA_026826555.1 of Tolypeutes matacus. Lineage (NCBI taxonomy): Eukaryota > Metazoa > Chordata > Mammalia > Cingulata > Chlamyphoridae > Tolypeutes > Tolypeutes matacus. Next base: position 7,910,333 of record JAKSZT010054457.1, read on the forward strand.
ACCACAAAACACAACAATAGTTGAAGTTACATAGGGAGAGACTGTAGATTGACAGCGGAAGAGTTGCAGGGCTGAAACATTCCAACATTTCTGGGAGAGCAAAGGAAGATCTGGCAAAGGACATTCAAGAATAGCCAGACGGTAAGAGGATAACCAAGAGAGGGAGGGGTCCCATGAGACAAATGAAGAAGATTTTCAGAAAATTGGGAGTGGGCAAGTGTGGCAGAGATCTTTTCTATATTTCCTCTCCTGCTTAAGTGCTCAAGAATCTCCTTATCTGGAAAGGATCATTTGACATCTTTTAACTAGTGACTTTATTACTTAACACAAGGCATCATTTACTGAGAACCTTCCTTGCTACTTCACAGATATTTTTTTGTTCAGCAGAGTCCTCACAATATCTCTGTGAGATGGAAATTGTCATCCCAAATTGTACATGTGAAAACTGATGCTTAGAATACTGAAGTCACATGTGTAGTTCTCTATCAGTGATTCTAGATGATCTAAACCAAGTCTATCTGAAACAATGACCAAGCTCATTCACTGCTCCTGTTTGGACTTAGTTCTTGCTTTCAGTATGGTGAATGCAGCTGGCAAGAGCATGTTCTTAAAAATCACCATTTTCTTTGTTGTTTTTTGATTATTTCTTATTTGCCTGGTGTATAATCTCAAATACAAAATTACTAAGTGATTTTATAATAAATCACATTTCTCTGTGTTTTGATGGTGATATGGAAGCACAGAGAAATTGCTTTAGGAACACAGGTATTGAATAAGTTATCAATTTTAGGGCTTGCTATTCATTTCTGAATTTTGAGATAATAACTAGTACCTCACAGAACTTCTATGAAAATTCATTTGGTCTTTTAGATGAAACATTTGACACAATGCATATAGCATGTTTAATAATTCAGTAAATGGGAGTTATTTTAACTAAGAAAGTGAAGAAAAATACAGGGGCATATAATAATGGAGATGTGGGATTAGAATACAGGTTCTTGAGAAAATATTCATATATTTATATATTTCTTATTTAGATATTTACGCAAAGTGCAGCATATCTTAAAATAGAAGAATATGTTTAGCTATGCAACAATAAGCAAGTTAAATATTCATAGAAAAAGAGGAAGCTTCAGAATTCACAGGATGTTGCAATTTTCATGAATACCTATTTATATGTACATGGACATAAGCACTTTCATATATATAGGTTATTGTGGAAACACAGATGTCATGTCATTCCATGTAGTGTTTAGACTTTAGACAAGTGAACAGAGGACAGGAAGTCACTGTATCCTCTTATTTTCCATCACATTCAGATGTCACTTTAATTTGTAATGAGTTTTGCAGAAAATAGTTCTGGAATGTAGGCATTGGTGATTCTTGTAAAGGAAAATCCATGTATTATCCCCTGAATGGAAAATCAATGTGATAAAGAGGACAAGATGTTCATCTGTTGCTCATCTCCACCCTGTGCACTGTATCTCCCTGGTGGTGTGGAATGTGCTGTAATTCTTTTCTTCTGTACTTTTAGTTAAACACCACAGAGAGTGAACACTCAACAAATTTGTTCAACATATAAGTGAATGAACTATGAGTGAACGGGATGCCAAGCAGATATTGTATATATTAACATAAACCTCCTGTAAGAGATCAGGTCTGGAGGTGCAGATACAGTGGTTGCCACCACATGGGTAGTTGATAAAATCATGTACCTTGGATGAGATTACCAAGGGACTCTCAAATATGAGATTCAACAGCGGGACTAATGTCAACTACATATCCAGGACAAACAAAAGCAAAAGTAAGGTACTTTCCTCTGGGGAAACCTGCTCCATCCACTGACTTGGACTGCCCAGTCATAAACCCTTCCCAATATACCTCCAGATTTCCCACCTCCAGAATGAGCAGGGGGGAAGGAGACAAATTTCTACTGAAACCTTGTCTGCTATACGTGAGCCTGTGGAGGTTGAAAAGCTATTGTAGACTTTGGGGAAGATGGAGGGCTAGAAAGACAAAGGAATCTCTTCTCCTCCAGAAAAATAATTAGAGGACAGACTGAAACAGCCTAGAAAAACATCTTCTAGAGTTTATTAGGACACTAGGCAAAGGCTGGACCCCACCCAGAGAAGAGCAGGACAAAGGAGGTAAACCACTACTACAGAGCTGTGAGTTGAAACCAGTGGCTGCTGCTGATGGCACCATTCCTCACACTGAAAACACTTTAGAATTCTCAGGCCTCTGGGCCTGTGGCTACTGACAAAGGGGCTCCATGGATTTATCACCCCAGGAAATGGGAGAGAGAGGGTCACAGCCTAAGGCTGACTTAGCTCTGACCAACAAATTTAGTCTGCTGTGTCCCATGAGCCCTTCCAGTGCTAGCAAAAGTCTGGAGAATCTGACACTTGTAACCTCCTTCTCTTCTAACTGGACCTAAATTGTTGAGGATGACACAGGAAAGAGGAGAGAGAGGGACACAGCTGACTCAGCTTTCGACTCACAAATTTTGTTGACTGTGTCCCAGGAGCCCTTCCAGGTCGGGTGGGGCTGTGCCATTGTTTGCCTTCGGAGCCTGCAAGGGGCTAAAGTTATACAACCCTCCCAATCTCCTCCTCTACTAAAAAGGACTAATTGTGGAGGACTCAGAAGAGAGTGGAAATATTTCTTACCCGGGAAAAGGAAAGGAGCTGCCAGACAAGGCTGGAAAACTGTCTCGGAGGAAGTTTGAATTAAAAGATTTGTAGCCTCCAGAAAGGAAGTTCTATTACATTGATCTGGTCTGTGTTGCAACAAATACACTCCAGCCAGACATTGATCTGAGAGCTGCCAAAGAGTGCCATCTGATGGCAGACCAAGGAAGTGCATGCTAGAAAATTAAAAATAAATAGGAGAGGTTCTTTCTGACCTCTCTAGCTTCCTTCCCCAAGGCTCTAGGAAGAAAGTCTACAACCAATTACTGGGTCCAGGAGCCAGTTTGGAAAAACCAGCAGAACAATCCTAACAATCCAAGCTGAGCCAAGATTAAAGAACAGTGGTAACACACAGCCTTCTGCCACTAAATCCCTAAAAAAAGAGAAGAAATTCAGCATCTGAGTAAACTATATCCCAATCAGATGCCAGATATCAGCAAAAAATTACGAGCCATACTAAGAAAATAGAGGACATGGCCCAAGAAAAGGAATATATCAAAGCTACAGAAGAGATGCAGAATCTGAGAGAACAAATCAGCAAGGTGCACCCAATTTCCAAAATCAACTTAATGAGTTGAAAGGCAATGTGATTAAAGTGATAAATGACTCCCGGATATGAGCCTCCCTGGCAATGAGGGATTAATACCAAGTGCCAACTGGCAGCTTTGCACAGAGGCAGTATCGTAGCCAATGAGGTTTATCCGAGGCACGATTATTGCTAATTGAAAACTTTTCCTAAGTGCCAACTGGCAACACAATTGGAAAAAGACCTTGAATAAAAGTGGGAAATGGTAAAGACAAATGAGTTCAAGTGGCTAAGAGACTTCAAAGAGAGTCGGGAGGTCATCCCAGAGGTAACTCTTACGCACACCTCAGTAGGAGCTCATAGAACATCTAAGTGCCTATCACCCCACTCAGTGGGGTTCCTGAGAGCTCCGGAGACACCCTGGTCCTATATAAGGGGGGATAGCCCCAGAGACTGATGCCTTATCAGTGGGTTCTATTTTGGAATCTGTGCTCCTGAGAGTGACAGAATTAGACTCAAATAAGTCCTCCCTGCACATGGTTCACCAGTCCCTTCTATTCAAACCTATACGCGATGCTGGAGTTTTTAGGTATACTTCCAGAGACTGGAGCCTCCTGCCTACCTATGTGCCAGGTGTGCATGAAATCTAGGTGGAGCTGCAACTCCTACCCTACAGCTCAATGGACTCATCCAAGTCACCTGGTGAGGAGACAGCGATGGGAAATGGCCATCCCAGGGAATGGAGAGGGCCTGCATCTGCAGGCAGGATCATCCCACCCACCATATCCATGGGATATAAGCCCTCTCTCACTTGGAGTTGGAGTGGACATCACCATCCCAGTCCCCTCAGGATTGGGGAAAGAACTATGGACTAGAGTGGACTTGATGGTATTCTCTTGTTCACATATGGTGATTCTAGCAATGCAAGAAATTATAACAATGAGGTGGAGCCAGTGGCCACTTGACACTTTTGGGGTAGGGAGGGGATGAGCAGTTGAAATACAGTGGCTTCTTTGGGAGTTGGAGGTTGTCCTGAGTACTGTTGTGGCAACGGATGTAGGCCATTTTAAATCAGCACACACCACTCAGAACTGAGTGGGAGAGAGTGTGGTCTACAGTGTGAACTGTGGTCTATGTTTGGTGGCAAGGCTCCAGGATGTGTAAGTTCATTGAGGGTGGTGGGCCACACTGTGGGAGTTGTTTGTGTGGGATGTGATGGGAGGTGTGGGAGGTGGGCAACATGGGAATCCCAGTGGGTTCCGTGTAATATTTTGGGTAATCTAAGCACCTCTTAAAATATATGTATATATATATAAACAACATTTTTGTAAGCAAATACACATATATGCATATATATTTATATATCATTTTGCAAATGTTTGTATGTATTGTGAGAATTTTGATTTTTACCCATAATAAATAAAAAAAAAAAAAAAAAAACAAACCACTGAGGCAAAAAGAGAGAGGTATCATACATTTAGGACACTGAAAGAAAAAACTGCCAGCCGAGAATTCTTTATCCAGCAAAAATGTCCTTCAAATATGAAGGTGAGTATAAAATATTCACAAACAAACAGAAACTAAGAGAGTTTGCAAAAAAGAAACCACATTTGCAGGAAGTACTAAAGGAAGCCATAGAACCTGAAATAAAAAGATAGGAGAGACAGGCTTGGAGGAGAGTATAGAAGAAAGAATAGCAGAAAGGAAAACCAAAAAACTAAAAAGACAGACAAAAATATGATATGACATGGGAAAACCAAAGAATAAAATGTAGGAAGTAAATAGTGCCTTTACAGTTCTATCATTGAATGTGAATGTTTTAAACTCCACAATCAAAAGATACAAGCTGACATATGTATAAAAAAACATGAGACATCCATATGCTGTTTACAGGAAACTCACTTTGTCCCAGGGATACAAAACAACTGAAAGTGAAAGATTAGAAAAAGATACTCCACACAAATAGTAACCAGAAAAGAGCAGGGGTAGCTATACCAACATCAGACAGAAGACACTATAACTGCAAAAAGTTATGAAAGATACAGAAGGACATGGTATATTAATAAACAGGACAATCCACCTTGAAAATATAACAGTCATAAATATCTATGCACCTAAACAGGGTGCCCCAAAATACATGAGAAAAACTCTGACAAAACCGAAGTGAGAAATAGACATCTCTACAGTAATCATTGGAGATGAACACACCACTGTCATCAATAGATAAAGAAAACTAGGCAGAAGATCAACAAGGAAACAGAGAACTTGAACCATATGATAGACAAGTTAGACCTAACAGACATATACAGAACACTTCATACAAATTCAGCAGTTTACATATTAGTCTCAAGTGCCCATAGATATTTCTCTAGGATAGACCACATGTTAGGGCACAGTGAAACTCTCAACAAATATAAAAAGACTGAAATTATACAAAGCACCTTCTTAGATCATAATGTAATGAAACTGGAAATCAATAATAGACAGGAAAAAAAGTAAATTCTTAAATGTATGCAGGCTGAACAGCACACTCCTAAATAAGCAGTAGGTCAAAGAAGAAATTGCAAGTGAAATCAGTACGTATATTGAGACAAATGAAAATGAGAACACAACTTATCAAAACTTATGGGATACAGCAAAGGCAGTCTTGAGTGGGAAATTTCTAATCCTAAAATGCCTACATTAAAAATGAAGAAAGAGCTAAACTCAAAGATTTAACTGAACAACTAGAGAAACTAGAAAAAGAACAGCAAACCAGTCCCAAAGCAAGCAGAGGGAAAGAAATACTAAAGATCAGAGCAGAAATAAATGAAGTTGAGGACAAAAAAAAAAAAAAAAAAAAGAGAGAAAATAACAAAAATCAAAAGCTGGTATTTTGGGAAAATCAATAACATTGACAAATCTGTAGCTAGAATAACAAAGAAAAAAGAGAGAAGATGAAAATCAATACAATCAGAAATGAAAGGGGGGAAGTTACAAATGACCTCACAAATAAAAAGGATCATAAGAGGATATTATGACAAACTGTATGCCAACAAACTAGACAACCTAGAGGAAATGACAAATTCCTGGAAATGCAAAAATAACCTACACTGATGTTAAAAGAAATACAAGAACTTAACAAACCAATTACATTTAAAGAGATTGAATCCATCATTAAATATCTCTTAGCAAAGAAAAGTCCAGGACCAGATGGCTTCACAATTCTACCAAGCATTTCAAAAATAACACCAATACTGTTCAAACTCCTCCAAAAAGTTGAAGAGGAGGGAAATTACCCAGCACATTTTATGAAGCCAACATCACCCTAATATCAAAGCCAGATAAAGATACCATAAGAATAGAAAATTACAGACCAATCTCTCTGAGAAACAGATGCAAAAATTCTCAACACATTACTTGCAAATCAAATCCAACATCATATCAAAGCACTTGTGCATCACAATCAAGTGGGATTTATTCCTAGTATGCAAGTCTGGTTCAACCTAAGAAAATCAATCAATGTAATACACCACATTAACAAATTGAAGGAAAAAAAAAACACATTATCATCTCAATTGATGCAGAAAAGTCATTCGACAAAATCCAGAATTCTTTTTTGATTAAAATACTTGAAAAGTTAAGAATAGAAGGAAAAGTCCTCAATATGATAAAAAGCATATATGAAAACCACAGAGCCAACACCGTACTCAATGGGGAATGGTTGAAATCTTTCCCTCTAAGACTTGGAAAAAGACAATGATGTCCACTGTCACCATTGTTGTTCAATATTGTACTAGAAGTTCTAGCTTGGGCAATTAGACAAGGAAAAAAAAAATGAAAGGCATCCAAATTGGAAAAGAGAAAATAAAACTCTCAGTGTTTGCAGATTACATGATCCCATACTTAGAAAATCCTGAAGTATCTACAACAGAGCTACTTGAGCTAATAAATGAGTTCAGCAAAGTGGCAGGATATAAGATCAACACGCAAAATTCAGTAATGTTTTTTATACATGAGTACAAAACAATCTGAGGAGGAAATTGGAAAAAAATCCATTTTCAATAGCAACAAAAAGACAAAAAAGTGCAGGACTTATATATAGAAAACTACCAAACAATGCTAAAAGAAATTTAAAAAGAACTAAACAAATAGAAAGACATTCTGTGTTCATGGATTGGAAGACTACATATTGTGAAGATGTCAATTTTACCCAAACTGATTTATAGATTCAATGCAATACCAATCACAATCCCAAAAGTTTACTTGACTGATTTAGAAAAGGCAATTAACAAATTCATTTGGAATGAAAAGTGCACTTGAATAGTCAAAAGCATTCTGTAAAAGAAGAGCAAAATGGGAGGAATTTCACTGCCTGACCTTGAAACATATTACAAAGCTACAGTTGTCAAAACAGCATGATACTGACATAAAGATAGACATATGGGTCAGTGGAATTGAATTGAGAACTGAGAAATAAACCCTCACCTATACAGTCAACTGGTTTTTGACAAACCTACCAGGTTATTGTTAATGGGACAAAACAGTCTCTTCAACAAAAGGTGCAGGTACAACTGGATATCTATAACCAAAAGAATAAAAGAGGACCCTTATATCACTCCCTATACAAGAATCATCTCAAAATGGATCAAAGACCTAAATATAGAAGCCAGACCATAAAAGTCCTAGAAGAAGATGTAGGGAAGTAAGTGGTGGTTTCTTGAACCTTAGTCCCAAAGCATGTGCAACAAAAGAAAAATAGGTAAATGGGACCTATTTAAAATTAAACACTTTTGCACCTCACAGGACTTTGTCAAAAGGATAAAAAGGCAGCTGAATCAATGGGAGAAAATATTTGGAAATCACAAATCTGATAGGGATTTAATATCCAGTATATATAAAGAGATGTTACAAATAAACAATAAAAAGACAAATGACCCGATTAAAAATTGAGTAAAAGTCTTGAGTAGCCATTTGTCCAAAGAAGAAATGCAAATAGCAAAAAAAAAGCCCAATGAAGAAATGCACAACATCACTAATGATATGGAAATGCAAATCAAAACTACAATGAGATATCATTTCACACCTATCAGAATGGCCACTATTAAAAAGACAGAGAACTACAAGTGTTGGAGAGGCTGTGGAGAGATACGAACACTCATTCACTGTCGGTGGGAATGCAGAATGGTATAGCACTGTGGAGAACTGTTTGGCAGTTCCTAAAGAAGTTGAATATAGACTTGTCATGTGATCCTGCAATACCACTCCTGGTTATATACACAGAAGAATTGAGAGCAATGACACGAACAGATATTTATACACCAATGCTCAAACCGACATTCTCCACAATTGCCAAAAGTTGGAAACAACCCATATTTCCATCAACAGATGAATGGATAAGCAAACTGTGGTGTAGTCACACGATGGACTATTATGCAGCTGTAAGAAGAAATGAAGTTATAAAGGATATGACAACATGGATGAACCTGGAGGACATTATGTTGAGTGAAGCAAACCAGAAACAAAAGTACAAATCCTGTATAAATGTGTTACTATGAACCAAATATATTGTGTAATAAATTGTATGATTCAAAAAAATGATATGTGTATTCAGTACATTTAATTGAGGAATGTATGTTTTTATTCAACTGTGTTTTCTTTTCAGTTCTTAATTGTTTTATATTTTAATTATTAAATGTACAAAATAAAGTTAAAATGTATGTATATATTTTTATTTTGTATTATTATTTTTTAAGATATATTTTTAAAAAATAGGGTGGGTTGCGGAAAAATACACCAAATGTAAGATAGGGACTATATTTAGTAATATTTTAATGATGCTTTTGCATAGTTTGTAACAAAATTTTCACAATATTGCAAGGTGTTGGTGAAGGGGTAATATATGAGACCCTTGTATGATGTTATGCATGTTTATTCTGTAAGTTCACAACCTTTACTATACACTTATTGTTTATGTATGTTCATGCATGAAATATATACTTCAATAAATTTAAAAAAATTAAATGCTTTTGCACCTCACAGGACTTTGTCAAAAGGGTGAAAAGGCAGCCTACTCAATGGGAGAAAATATTTGGAATTCACACATCCAATAAGGGTATAATATCCAGGAATTATAAAGAGATGTTAAAATTGAACAATAAAAAGACCAACAACCTAATTAAAAAATGGGCAAAAGACTTGAGTAGACATTGGTCCAAAGAAGAAATACAAATGGCAAAGAAATCCACATGAAGAAATGTTCAACACTACTAATGATTACGGAACTGCGAATCAAAACTACAATGAGATATCATTTCACACCTATCAGAATGGCCACTATTAAAACGACAGACAGCTACAAGTGTTGGAGAGGCTGTAGAGAGATAGGAACACTTATTCACTGTTGGTCAAAATGCAGAATGGTACAGTCACTGTGGAGGACTGTTTGGTAGTTCCTAAAGCAGTTGAATATAGATATGCTATGTGACCTGGCAATACCACTACTGAGTATATACCCAGGAGAACTGAGAGCAGTGATATGAACAAACATTTGCACACCAATGTTCATAGTGACATTATTCATGATTGCCAAAAGTTGGAAACAGTACAGGTGTCCATCAAGAGAAGAATGGATAAACAAACTGTGGTGTATTCACACAATGGAATATTATGCAGCTGTAAGAAGAAATGAAGTCATAAAGGATACGACAACATGGATGAACCTGGAGGACATTATGTTGAGCAAAGCAAACCAGACACAAAAGGACAAATACCGTATGATTTCGCTATTCTGAACTAAACATGTTGTTTAACTTTCTGTATGATTCAAAAAAAATTTTTTATGTATCCAGTACATTTAATTGAGAATGGCAAAAACAAAAACAAAAACAAAAAAAGAAACTATTGTAAGTAATTGGCGAATCTAGAAGGATGATTTAGTTGGTGGTCTTGGCTCTGGATCTCTCATGAGATTGGAATCAAGATGTTGTCTCTGGCTCCTGCCAATTTAGAGGCAGGAATGGGCCTCCAAGCAGGCTCATGCTCATGCCAGGCAAGTTGGTGCAGATTGTTTTCAGGAGGCCTCCGGTCCTCATTACCTGGCATTTGCCACAGGCTGCTTTATTCCTTCTATTTTTTCTATCCCTTTTCTCTCAACTCCTCTTTTTCCTTCCATTCATACATGTGGTAAGCAGCCCGCAAGATGGCACACAATGATCTCAGCCAATTATCAAATATGTAGGGCCTAAAACTAGTTCCAACCAATAAAATGAGTGCAAAAATAATTTGTGCTCTTTCCTGCCTGGTATGTAGGAGCCATGTGCCATAAATGCTCTCTCTCCTTCCATGTATATATATATATATAGTTGATTTCTGGCAGGAATTCTAAATGGTACAAAAATTATTGGGAGAAATTTGACAATATTTATTTTATATATTTTAAAGACATTTTAATTTAGTGTATTTAAAATTTACAGTGAAGTGCCAATGATACTACTGAGAGTTCCCCTATAGTCGACAAGTTTCCCTTGTTGTTATACCTTACGCTGTACCAATAATGTGCCACAACAGACAATCTAGTTTTGATACATTATAATTAATTAAACTCCAAGTTTTATTTTGATTTCATTAGTTTTCACCTAATGCCATTTTTGGTTCCAGGTTCCCATTCACAGCACATTACATTTAGTCTTCATGTAGTTCTGGCCTCTTCTTATCTATGCCAGATTCTCAGATTTCCATTGTTTTTGGTGACCCTGGCAGTTTTGATGAATACTGATCAAATATTTTGTAGAGTGTACCTAAATTTCAATTTGGTGACTTTCAATTTCAATTTCTTTTATGTTCTTCTCATGGTTGACTAATGTTATGGATTAGGGAGGAAGCCCACAGAGGTGATGTGCCATTCTCATCACATCATATCAAAGATACCTGCTATCAACATAGCATAACACTGATGATATTAACCTTGATCACCTGACTAAGTAAGTGTTAGTCAGGCTTCTCCCCTGTAAAGTCACATCTCCGTGCATGTTCCATATGGTAATTTTGTGATCAAGTTACCATACTCTTCACAAACAAGTCCCAATGCTCACTGTACCTCTGCTGCCACAACCCTGTTTTATTGGTGTCACAAGACTAGGAAAATAAATATCAGAGTCGTACAATGGAGAATAACCACAGATACCTGATTTGGACATTGAAAAAGAAAAATATACATTTTAATCATGCTAACCCATTGAAATTGCATTGCTTACTTGTTAGAGAAGCACATCCTAGTCAAATCTGAATAATAATATCTTTACCCTGTGCTTTCCTCAAGTTACAGGTATTTGAAAGTAAAACAACACTCACACATACTCCAAATATAAGATGTGACTAAAATGATAAGAATGTAAGAAAATGTATACAATACAGGTATGCTGCTGAAACATTGGTCTGAAATATGGGAGAACAACTGTCCAAAGACCACTATTTATATAATTTAAATAATTAAAGTTGAAATGGAAAATAGTGCTTTAGTTTTTATATGTATTCAAATTTTGTCAACTTTCTTAGGATATATACTTAACACCCATGTAACTGGATGGGGTAAAGGAATGATTCCTGTCTTCTCACACATAAAGTGTAAAAGTGATAATTTAATAATTACTGTTATCAGCACCATAATAGCATTTTATCAACAAGTGGCTGTACAGTTTATGACAGAAGTAAGGTAGAAAAATTATAATGACATAGATTAAAATGCTTCCAAGAAAAATGAGGTGGTGAATTCCATTGAGATACGTTTATGGTGACAACTGATTTTATACATACATTGTCAAAGATGATGAAGTCAATAGAGGCCTGAAAAATGAGCCTCTCTAATAAATCTCATCCCATCCTTTTACTTATCCATAGGCTACAATAGAGAACTGGAGCCTGCCCTTACCCTATAAGATATATTCTCTAGACAGGAAAGATGAACCATGATCAGTTAACTTGTAGATACAGGCAGCTGATTATCAATGCCCTACTTATCTCTAAGAAAAGAAGCCCTTGCTGGATTTTGGGCATCATGTATACTTGCAAAGATTACTCATGGCAGAAATGAACAAGCATAAGGGGTGAAATAGGGAACAAAATCTACCTGCCCTAGGTTCCCACATCTTGCACACTGATGTTGGTTGGGTCAGCTAAGACAGGATGTCATTTTCAATGTAATGATAGACCTGTGATGGAGAGACAGAACAATAATAACTGACTCTGTGCAAGAGTCCTACCTTGGCCACTCTCCCCTTGATCTTCTCCAAAACCACATGTGCAAAGGGCAGTTTGGAATACCCAGGGCATGTAACTATGAATCTTGTCATTCCATGAGTCAAGACAGTCATATGCCTCAGGGGGATGGGGAGGAAGGAACAGTTAAGATCAAATGGGGTATTTAGTGGACCTGGGAAAGATTTTTCATTACCTTACAGTAATGGGCTCAGGGCATAGTAAATATCATCAAAACTTATTAAACTGTACCGTCTAGATTGTAAACTACACTGTAAACCATTGACAATGTTTAGTTGCTATATTTTACTATCTGTATAACAGTTATAACAATGTTAACACCCATTTTAAAAAAATGTTGTAATATGGGGTGGGGAAGGGGGAGGGAGGTTGGGTATATGGGAATCTCTAGTATTCCGTGTGTGACTTTGCTGTGACCTAAAACTTCTTTGAAAACTAAATGAAAATTTGGGAGACACTGGGGAATGAGAAGGGGAAGGTGTCATGGTACACACTGGACATCTGATAATGCAGTGATAAAAGGAGAAAAGATAAAAATAATAATAATAATTAAATATATATATATATATATGTAAAAAAACAATTTTTTTCTTTTGTTTTTTCCCATTTTCTTTTTTTGAATATCCCAATCCGTTAATTATATTTTATTTTTAGTTCTTTTTTTCTGAGTTTCTTTGTATTTTATCTCTTGCATTTAAACTTATTATTATTTCATTTTCCTATTAATTGTATTTGGTTATTATATGGGCTTCATCTTCAGGGAAGGTTTGGGTCACAGAAGGGTTACAAGGGGGGTTCCAGATGATCACTGGTTGGGAATGTCTGGGATGGAGGAGTCATGGGAGTAAGTTCATCTGAATATACATGAAAGATATATAAAATTGTTCAAATGATCAAGGAATGGGGCATGGTCACAGTGGGTAGACAATCACTCAATAAATGAGGGAATCTGAATTCCCAGCCTGGAGAGCTCTGCCACATTCTCCAAGGGAGCAGCAACAGTCCCCTGAGTTCAGGGACAGTGTCAAGCAAAAGAGGTTGGCCAACTGATGAGTTCTTGTTAGTGATGACAAGCCTTATGAGTCTTTGCTCTTGTAATTGAAACTTAGCTTACTGTTATGGGGTGCCTAAGGGTTGCCACCTGAGAGCCTCCTTGTTGCTCAAATGTAGCCTCTCTCTAAGCCAAACTCAGCATATGAATGCATTACCTCCCCACTAATGTGGGACATGACTCCCAAGAATGAGCATCCCTGGCAATGAGAGATTAATACCAAGTGCCAACTAGCAACACAAATGGAAAAAGACCTTGAATAAAAGGGGGAAAAGGTAAAGAGAAATGAGTTAATGTGCCTAAGAGACTTCAAAGAGAGTCGGGAGGACATCCCAGGGGTAACACTTACGCACAGTTCCGTAAGATCTCATAGAACACAAAAGTGGATATCACCCCACACTAAGGGGCTCCTGAGGGCTCTGGAAACAACCAGGTCCTATATAAGGGGGGATAGCCCCAGAGACGGATGCCTTATCAGTGGGCTCTACTTTGGACTCTGTGTTCCTGAGAGTGACAGATTTGGACTCAAATAAGTCCTCCCTGCACATCGCCCATCAGTCCCTTCTATTCAAACCTATATGTGATGCTGGAGTTTGTAGGTGTACTTCCAGAGACTGGAGCCTCTGGCCGACCCATGTGCCAGCTGTGCCGGGAATCTCGGTGGAGCTGCAACTCCTACCCTACAGCTCAATGAATTCATCCAAGTCACCTGGTGAGGAGACGACGATGTGTAACGGCCATCCCAGGGAATGGAGAGGGCCTGCAGCTACAGACAGGATAATCCCACCCACCGTATCCATGGGATATAAGCCCCCTATCACTTGGAGGTGGAACGGACATCATCATCCCAGTCCCCTCAGGATTGGGGCAAGAACTATGGAGTAGAGTGGACTTAAAGTTATTCTGATGTACATATATTGTGATTCTAGCAATGGAAGAAATTATAACAGTGAGGTGGAGCCGGTGGCCACTGGACACTTTCGGGGCAGGGAGGGGAAGTGCAGTTGAAAATACAGGGGCTTTTTCAGGACTTGAGGGTTGTCCAGAGTGCTGTTGTGGCGATGGATGTAGGCCATTTTAAATCAGCATATACCATTCAGAACTGTTTGGGAGAGAATGTGGTCTACAATGTGAACTGTGATCTATGCTTGGTGGCAAGGCCCCAGGATGTGTATAGCCATTAAGGGTGATGAGCCACACTGATGAAGGATGATTGTGTGGGATGTTGTGGGAGGTATGGGAGGTGGGGAACATTTCTGTGTAATATTTAGGTAATCTAAGCACCTTTACAAAAAAAAAAAAATATATATATATATATATACATAAAAATAACACTTATGTAAGCAAATACACATATATGCATATATATTTATATATCATTTTACAAATATTGGTATGTATTGTGAAAAATTTGATTTTTACCCACAATAAAAACAAACAAACAAACAAACAAACAAAACACCACATGTGCGTACAAAGTTCAGCAAGAAACTAGTGTGGCAAATCCCAGCCTGGATAATTTTGCTATGAACAGTCTTGCACAGTTTTTGCTTGAACATATGTTTTCAGATCTCTTGATTATCTTCCAAGAAATGGAATCACTGTCTTATAGTAATTCTAAGTTCAACTGATTAAGGAACTCTGAAACCAATTTTCACAGTATCTGTATCATTTTATATTTCCCCTACCCATGGATGTCAGTTAAAATTTCCACACATCTCCCTCAACACGTGTTATTCTCCTTTTGTGTGTGTTTTGTTTTAAAAATTATAGCTATACCAGTGAATACGAAGTGGTTTATCATTGTGTTTTTGATTTTCATTTCTCTAATGAATAATGATGTTGACAATATTTTAATAGTCATTTTTATATCTACTTTGGAGAAATGTCCATTCTAGTCCTTTGCCATTTTTCAGTTAGATGTATTGTGTTTTTGTTGTGGAATAGGGAGAGCTCTTTATATATTCTGGATACTAGGCCCTTTTCAGATATATTATTTGCAAATATGTTTTCCTATATTTTATGTTGACATTTCAGTTCCTTGAAAGTGTCCTTTGATGCAGAAAATTTTATTTTGATGAAATCTAATTAATCTAACTCTGCTGTTGCTTTGTGATTTTGTTATATCTAAGAATCTAGTGCCAAATCTGAGGTCCTGAAGTAGTACCCTTATATTTTCTTCTAAGATTTTTGTAGATTTAACCCTATAGTTAGGTCTTTGATAAATTTAGAGTTAATTTTTATATATGGTGTGAAGTAAGCAACCAAATCATTCTTTTTAAAATTTTTATTTTATTTTATTTTATTTTATTTTATTTTAATTTAATTTTATTTTATTTTATTTTGCTTTATTTTATTTTATTTTATTTTATTTTATTTTATTTTTATTTTATTTTATTTTGTTTTATTTTATTTTATTTTATTTTATTTTATTTTATTTATTTATCTATTTATTTATTTATTTATTTATTTATTTATTTATTTATTAAAGATACTTAGATTCCATAAATGTCACAAAAAAATGTAGGGGATTCCCTTATGTCCATCACTCCGTATTCTTCCTGCACTTTCCCACATTAACAACATCTTTCATTACTGTGGTACATTTGTTAAAATTGATGAATTATATTGAAGCATTGCCACTAAGTGTGGATTATAGTTTACATTATAGTTTAGACTCTCTCCTACACAATTTTGTAAGTATGACAGGTATATAATAGCCTGTATCTGTCATTGCAATGTCATTCAAGACAATTCCAATGTCCTGAAAATGCCCCCGTATTACACCTAGTTTTGGCTCCTCCCTCCCCTCAGAAACTCTAGTGGCCACTGCCTCCACATCAATGATAAAGTTCTTCCATTGTTAGAATTGCAATAAGTATATAGTAGAATAACAGTAAGTCTACTCTAGTCCATTGTTCATTCCCCAATGCTGAGGATTTGGGATAGTGATGCCCACTCTGCTTCTAATTGAGAGAGGGCTTAGATCCCATGGGTCATATGGATGGGACTATCTTTCTTGCAGTTGTAGACTCTCTCTTTTCCTTGGGATGGTCATTATCCATCATCATTTCCTTGTTAGTTGTCCTGGATGAATCCAATGAAATGGAGGGTAGGTGTTACAACTCTGTTGAGATTCAGAGCCTGGCTAGCACATGGAAAGCCCAAATATTTAAGTCTCTTGGACATAAAGCTATCAACTCTAGTACTAACTATAGGTTCATATAGAAGGGGCAGAAGAGCCATGTGTAGGGAAAACAAGACTGAGTCTAACTCTGTCACACTGTGAAACATAAATTCCAAAGTAGGGCCCACTGGCAGGGTGCCAAACTCCTGAGCTGTCAACCCTGCCTATAGTGTCTAGATGTCTCCAGAACCCTCAGGAGCCCCATTATTTGAGGCAATATTTACTGTGGAAGTCAATGAGATCTGGCTGAGATGTGCATAAGGGTAACCTCTGGAATGACCTCCTGAGTCACTTTGAAGTTTCTTAGCCATACATACAATTTTTTTTTTTTTTTTAAATCAAACAATATATTACACAATATATTTGGTTCATAGTAACGCATTCATACAGTATTTGTCCTTTTGTGTCTGGCTTGCTTCACTCAACATAATGTCCTCCAGGTTATTCCATGTTGTCATATGCTTTATGACTTCATTTCTTCTTACAGCTGCATAATATTCCATCGTGTGAATAGACCACAGTTTGTTTATCCATTCATCGGTTGATGGACACCTGGGTTGTTTCCAACTTTTGGCAATGGTGAATAATGTTGCTATGAACATCGGTGTGCAGATGTCTGTTCATGTCACTGTTCTCAGTTCTTGTGGGTATATACCCAGTAGGGGTATTGCAGGGCCAAGTGGCAAGTCTATGTTCAACTTCTTTAGGAACTGCCAAACAGTCCTCCATAGTGGTTGTACCATCCTGCATTCCCACCAACAGTGAGGAAGTGTTCCTATCTCTCCACATCCTCTCCAACACTTGTAGTTCTCTGTCTTTTTAATAGTGGCCATTCTGATAGGTGTGAAATGATATCTCATTGTAGTTTTGATTTGCATTTCCTTAATCATGAGTGATGTTGAGCATTTCTTCATGTGTTTTTTTGCCATTTGTATTTCTTCCTCAGAGAAATGTCTATTCAAGTCTTTCACCCATTTTTTAATTGGGTCATTTGTCTTTTTATTCTTGAGTTGTAGCATCGCTTTATATATTCTGGATATTAAACCCTTATCAGATATGTGATTTCCAAATATTTTTTCCCATTGAGTTGACTGCTTTTTCACCCTCCTGACAAAGTCCTGTGAGGTGCAAAAGTGTTTAATTTTGAGGAGGTCCCATTTATCTATTTTTTCTTTTGTTGCACGTGCTTTGGGTGTAAGGCTCAAGAAACCACTACCTACTACAAGGTCTTGAAGATGTTTCCCTACATTTTCTTCTGGTAGTTTTATGGTCCTGACTTTTATATTTAGATCTTTGATCCATTTTGAGTTGATTCTTGTATAGGGGGTGAGATAGGGGTGCTCTTTCATTCTTTTGGTTATAGATATCCAGTTCTCCCAGCACCATTTGTTGAAGAGACTGTTTTTTCCCATTAGCGTGGGCTTGGTAGGTTTGTCAAAAACCGGTTGCTGTATTGGTGAGGGTATATTTCTTGACTCAATTCTATTCCACTGATCGATGTGTCTATCTTTATGCCAGTACCATGATGCTTTGACCACTGTTGCTTTGTAATATGTTTCAAGGTCAGGCAGTGAAATTCCTCCCACATTGCTCTTCTTTTTTAGAATGCTTTTGGCTATTTGGGTGCACTTACCCTTCCAGATGAACTTGGTAATTGCTTTCTCTAATTCTGTAAAGTAAGCTGTTGGGATTTTGATTGGTATTGCATTGAATCTATAAATCAGTTTCGGCAAGATTGACATCTTCACAATATTTATTCTTCCAATCCATGAACATGGAATGTCTTTCCATTTGTTTAGGTCTTTTAAAATTTCTTTTAGCATTGTTTTGTAGTTTTCTGCATATAGGTCCTAGTACTTCTTTGGTTAAATTAACTCCTAGGTATTTGAGTTTTTTTTGTTGCTATTAAAAATAGAATTTTCCTCCTGATTTCCTCCTCAGATTGTTCAATACTAGTGTACAAATACATTACTGATTTTTGCATGTTGATCTTGTATCCTGCCACTTTGCTGAACTCATTTATTAGTTCAAGTAGCTTTGTTGTGGATACTTCAGGATTTTCTAAATAGAGGATCATGTCATCCACAAACAGTGATAGTTTTACTTCCTATTTTCCTATTTGGACGCCTTTAATTTTTTTGTCTTGTCTAATTGCCCTAGCTAGAAATTCTAGTACAATGTTGAATAACAATGGTGACAGTGGGCATCCTTGTCTTGTTCCTGATCTTTTAAGGGGAACGCTTTCAACCTTTCCCCATTGAGTATGATGTTGGCTGTGGGTTTTTCATATATGCCTTTTATCATATTGAGGAATTTTCCTTTTATTCCTATCTTTTGAAGTATTTTATCAAAAAAAGATGTTGGATTTTGTCGAATGCTTTTTCTGCATCTATTGAGACGATCATGTGGTTTTTTTCCTTCAATTTGTTAATGTGGTGTATTACATTGATTGATTTTCTTATGATGAACCAACCTTGCATACTGGGAATAAATCCCACATGGTTGTGATGTATGAGTCTTTTGATATGGTGTTGGATTCAATTTGCAAGTATTTTGTTGAGAATTTTTGCATCTATGTTCATTAGAGAGATTGGTCTGTAATTTTCTTTTCTTGTAGAATCTTTTTCTGCCTTTGGTATTAGGGTGATGTTGGCTTCATAAAATGTGTAGGTAATTTTCCGTTCTCTTCAATTTTTTGGAAGATTTTAAACAGGATTGGTGTTAACTCTTTTAGAAATGCTTGGTAGAATTGACCTGTGAAGCCATCTGGTTCTGGACTTTTCTTTGCTGGGAGATTTTTGATGACATATTCAATCTCCTTAATTTTGATTAGTTTCTTAAGTTCTTGTATTTCTTTTTGTGTCAGTGTAGATTGGTTATGTGTTTCTAGAAATTTGTCCATTTCATCTAGGTTGTCTAGTTTGTTAGTATATAATTTCTCATAATATCCTCTAATAATTCTTTTTATTTCTGTGAGGTCATTTGTAGTTTCCCCCCTTTTATTTCTGATTGTATTTATTTGCATCTTCTCTCTTTTTTTCATTGTTAGTCTAGTGAGGGGTTTGTCAATGTTATTGATTTTCTCAAAGAACCAGCTTTTGGTTTTGTTAATTTTCTCTATTGTTTTTCTGTTCTCATTTTCATTTATTTCTGCTCTAAACTTTATTATTTCTTTCCTTTTTGCTTTGGGATTGGTTTGCTGTTCTTTTTCTAGTTTCCTTAGTTGTTCAGTTAAATCTTTGAGCTTAGCTCTTTCTTGTTTTTTAATATAGGCATTTAGGGCTATAAATTTCCCTTTCAAGACTGCCTTCACTGTATCCCATAAGTTTTGATATGTTGTGTTCTCATTTTCATTTGTCTCAATTTATTTACTGATTTCACTTGCAATTTCTTCTTTGACCCACCGAATATTTAGAAGTGTGTTGTTCAGTCTCCACACATTCGCAAATTTACTTTTTTCCTTTCTGTTATTGATTTCTAGTTTCATTCCACTATGATCTGAGAAGGAGCTTTGTATAATTTCAATCTTTTTATATTTATTGAGTGCTGTATTGTGACCTAACATGTGGTCTATCCTGGAGAAAGATCGTTGGGCACTTGAGAAGAATGTATAACCCACTGAGTTTGGATGCAGTTTCTGTATATGTCTGTTAGGTCTAACTTGTTTAGCATATTGTTCAAGTTCTCTGTTTCTTTGTTGATCTTCTGTCTAGTTGTTATACCTAATGATGTGAGAGGGGTGTTGAAGTCTCCAATGTTATTGTATAAATGTCTATTTCTCCCTTCAGTTTTGCCAGAGTTTGTCTCATATATTTTGGGGCACCCTGGTTAGGTGCGTAGATATTTAAGACTGTTATATCTTCCTGGAGGATCATCCCTTTTATTAATATATAATGACCTTCCGCATCTCTTATCACTTTTTTGCATTTGAAGTCTGTTTTGTCTGATATTAGTATAGCTACCCCTGCTCTTTTCTGTTTACTATTCACATAGCGTATCTTTTTCCAATCTTTTACTTTCAGCCGGTTTGTATCCCTGGGTCTGAGGTGAGTTTCTTGTAAGTAGCATATGGATGGCTCATGTTTTTTTTTTTCCTTTCTGTCAGCCTGTATCTTTTGATTGGGGAATTTAATCCATTCACATTAAATGATATTACTGAAAATGCACTATTTACTTCCTCCATTTTATTCCTTGGTTTTTATATGTCATCTTATTTTTGTCTCTCTTTTTACTCTTTTGGTTATCCTTTCTGCTTTCCTTTCTTCTATACTCTCCTCCAAGTCTCTCTCTCCTATCTTTTTCTTTCAGGTTCTAAGGTTTCCTTTAATATTTCCTGCAAAATATTCTTTTTTGCAAACTCTCTTAGTTTCTGTTTTTCACCTTCATATTTGAAGGACAGTTTTGCTGGATAAAGAATTCTCGGTTGGCAGTTTTTCTCTTTCAGTTTCCTAATTGTATCATACCACTGTCTTCTTGCCTCCATGGTTTCTGAAGAGAAATCTGCACTAAGTCTTACTGGACGTCCTATGTACATTATCGTTTGCTTCTCTCGCTGCTCTGAGAATTTTCTCTTTATCTTTTACATTTGACATTCTGAATAATATGTGTCTTGGCATAGGACTGTTTGTACTTATTCTCATTGGGGTACGGTGTGCTTCTTGGACATGTAAGTTGATTTCTTTCGTAAGAGTTGGGAAATTTTCAGCTATTATTTCCTCAAATACTCTTTCTGCACCTTTTCCTTTCTCTTGCCCTTCTGGAACTCCCATGACACATATGTTGTTGCATTTTGTGTTGTCATTCAACTCTCTGAGCCCCTGCTCAATTTTTTCCATTCTTTTCTCTCTGTTCTTTTCTCTCTTCAATTTTAGCTGTTCTGTCTTTGGTATCACTTATTCTTTCTTCTATCATTTCGAGTCTGCTGTTGTATGCCTCAAATGTATTTTTGACTTCATCTATTGTGTCTTTCATTCCCATGAACTCCGTTACTTTTCTGTTCAGGATTTCAAATTCTTCTTTGCATTCGATCATTGTCTTCTTGATGTCATTTATCTCTTTAAGTATAATCTCTTTCATCTCATTAATTTGATTTTGGAAATTTGTGCTCATCTCACTGATTAGTTCTCTCAAATTCTGCATCTCTTCTGGGACTTTGCTGTATTCCTTTTTTTGGACCATGTCTTCTATTTTCTTAGTATAATTTTTTGCTTGTGTTTAGGCATCTGGTTAGTTTGCATTTTACTTTGATGTTCTATCTCTTTCTCTTTTATGGGGTTTTAGTGGCAGGAGGCTGTGAGTTACTACAGCTCTTTGATTTTTGGCTCAACCTTGATTGTTAGGATTGTTTTCCTGGTTGCTCAAAACTGGGCATTGGACCCAGTAATTGGTTTTAGAATCAATTCCTAGGGCCTTGGGCAGGGAGGCTATAGAGGCCAGGAAAAGCCTCTCCTACTTATTAATTTTCTTATGTGTACCTCCTTGGTCTGCCAGGAGATGGCGCTCGTTGGCAGCTCTCAATTCACAGCCTGGTTGGAGCGTATTTGTTGTGTCACAGACCAGATCAATGTGATAGAGCTTCCTGTCTGTGGGCTAAGAGCCTTGTAATTCAAACTTTCTGAGACAGTTCTCCAGACTTCTCTTGTAGTGCTCCCCTTTTCCCAGCGGAAATATCTCCACTCCCTTCTGAATCCTCAACATTCAGTCCCTGTTAGTATAGGAAGAAATTGGGAGGTTTATATATCTTTAGCCCCTTGCAGGCTCCAAGGCAAACAATGGCACAGCCCCACATGGCCTGAAAGGGCTCTCGGGACAGGGCAGACCAACCTGGGAGTCAAAAGCAGTGTCAGCCCCAGGCTCTTTCTCCCCTCTCCCATGGAGTCCTCAACAATTAGTCCAGGCTAGAAGAGAGGGAGGTTGCGAGGACCAGATTTCTCCAGTCCTTTATAGGCTCCCAGGGCAAACTGCCGTGTAGAAGTGTCCGTGGGGCACCGTAGCCCAAATTTACAGGTCAGAACCTGAGTCAGCCTAAGGCTGTGTCCCTCTCTCTCCTCTTTCCAGGAGTGGTAGATCCCTGGATCCCCCTTTGCTGTGGTCGCAGGCCCAGACGCCCAAGATTTCTAAAGAGTGTGGGTGAGGGTGCCGGCAGCAGCAGAAGCTGCTACTTACCACTCACGGTTCTGTCATCGCAATTTCCCTCTTTTGTCCCTCTCTCTTCTTGGTGGTGCCTTCACTTGCTGTCCTAAACACTAGAAGATTTTTGGGGGGGCTGTTTCGGCCTATCCTCTAGCTATTTTTCTGGAGAAGAAATTCCCGTGTCTTACTAGTCCGCCATCTTCCTTCCTAATAATTTAAATGAAAATTACAAAATGTTTGAGACCCTATTTTGGAACACAAAGGGTGTTTGTCTACCAATTCCCATTCTCTGTAGAACACAAACAGGTTATTCCTTTATTGACATGCATAAAATACATCACATTTTCTGTTCTGTTGATGCTACAAATTCAATACTAATTCTCCAGCCACATCAGGTATGAGCATAAAGTATATCATGTAGCCTCAAATCTCTAACAGTGGAAGGCTTGAAGAATGGATGGTGCTATACAGTAATGCTACTGCCTTTGATGTGACAATTGAACATCCATCTCCCTCTCCTTCAGATGACATCTTCAGCATGTTAGAGCATTGAGGAATGGTTTTAGTCACATAACCAAGTTAGAGTGAAGACATTGGCCACATGCTACACATGCTCCATTTTTTTTTTTTTTTTTAATTCTGAATCTTGGGCAACTGTTCTCTTGTGACAAATTTACACTTTTCTAAAAGCAGTTATTGTCCAAAGCTGGAAAATCCTACATCTTGTCAGATGACCATGTGAATGAATGGAGGGAGGTAAAGAAAAAAATAAAATAAAATAAGCTGAGATCTGATAAGGGAGCAGCCAGATAAGAAAATTAAGAAAAGGAACAGAAATTTAAAGTTTATTACAACTAAAATGCAGAATATTCTGACTTTAAGGTAGCATCACATGGCATACTTCTGAGTCCATTCCCGAGATATTCTGTTGTACTTATCTCTGTTTTATAAATCCATGCAATCTCTGGCACTGAGGGGTCATCTGAGTTTGGATCACATAGCAGTGAACAAATGGATAAAAAACTTTAGAAATAGTTAAAGTAGGAGACCGCTGTGATCTTAGAATGTTGAAACAAATACTGCCATTACTGTTAATATTTGGATGATAAATTCTTTCTTTAACTTTATTTTCTAAATTTAATAATTGAAAATATAAACAATTAAAAACTAAAAAGAAAACAGTTTAATAAAAACATGCATTTCTCAATTAAATGTATCAGATACATATAAATTTCTTCGAATCATACATGTTATAAAATATATTTGGTTCATAATAACTCAGTCACGCAGTATTTGTCCTTTTGTGTCTGGTTTCATCCATGTTGTCATATGCTTTATGACTTCATTTCTTCTTACATCTGCATAATATTACATCTTATGAAAGCACCAGTTTGTTTATCCATTCATCAGCTGGTGGACACCTGGGTTGTTTCCAACTTTTGGCAATAGTGAATAATGCTACAATGAATATCGGTGTGCAGATGTCTGTTCGTGTCACTGCTCTCAGTTCTTCTGGATATACAACAGGAAGCTGTATTGCAGGGTCAAGTGGCAAGTCTATATTCAGCTTCTTTAGGAACTGCCAAAGAGTCCTCCATAGTGGCTGTTTCATTCTGCATTCCCACCAACAGTGAATAAGTGTTCCTATCTCTCCACAGCCTCTCCAATACTTGTAGTTCTCTATCTTTTTAATAGTGGTCATTCTGATAGCTGTGAAATGATATCTCTTTGTAGTTTTGATTTGCATTTCCCTAATCATTAGTGGTGTTGAATATTTCTTCATTTTTTTTTTTTTTTTTTTTTTTTGCCATTTGTACTTCTTCTTTGGACAAATGTCTATTCAAGTCTTTTGCCCATGTTTTAATTGGGCCGCTTGTCTTTTTATTGTTTATTTGTAACATCTTTTTATATATACTGGATATTAAACCCTTATCGGACGTGTGATTTCCAAATATTTTCTCCCATGGAGTTGGATGCTTTTTCATCCTTTTGACAAAGTCTTGTGAAGTACAAAAATATTTAATTTTGAGGAGGTCCCATATATCTATTTTTTTGTTGTTGCATATCCTTTGGGTTTAAGGTCCAAGAAACTGCCAGCTACTACAATGTCTTGAAGATTGTTCCCTATGTTTTCTTCTAGTACTTTTATGGTCCTGTTTTTTATATTTAGGTCTTTGATCCATTTTGAGTTGATTCTTATACAGGGAGTGAGATAGAGGTCTTCTTTCCTTCTTTTGGTTATAGATATCCAGTTGTACCAGCACCATTTGTTGACAAGACTGTTTTGTCCTGTTAACACTAACTTGGTAGGTTTGTCAAAAACCAGTTGACTGCATAGGTGAGGGTTTATTTCTCAGTTCTCAATTCTATTCCACTGACCCATATGTTATCTTTATGCCAATACCATGCTGTTTTCACCACTGTAGCTTTGTAATATGTTTCAAGGTCAGGCAGAGAAATTCCTCTCACATCACTCTTCTGTTTTAGAATGCTTTTGACTATTCGGATCACTTTCCCTTCCAAATGAATTTGTTAATTGCCTTTTCTTATTCAGTCAAGTAAACTTTTGGGATTGTGATTGCTATCGCAAAGAATCTATAAATCAGTTTGGGTAGGATTGCATCACAATATTTCGTCTTCCAATCCATGAACATGGAGTGTCTTTCCATTTGTTTAGGTCTTTTACAATTTCTTTTAGCATTGTTTTGTAGTTTTCTGCATATAGATCCTGTATTTCTTTGGTTAAATTAATTCCTAGGTATTTGAGTCTTTTTCTTGTTACTGAAAATGGATTTTTTCCCCATTTTGCATGCTGATCTTTTATCCTGCCACTGTGCTCTACTCATTTATTAGCTCAAAGAGATTTGTGTTGGATACTTCAGAATTTTCTAAGTACAGGCTCATATCATCCACAATCAGTGAGTTTTACTTCCTCTTATCCTATTTGGATGCCTTTAATTTTTTTTTTCTTTTCTAATTGCCCCAGCTAGAATTTCTAGTACAATATTGAATAAGTGGTGACAGTGGACATCATAGTCTTGTTCCTGATATTAGAGGGAAAGCTTTCAGCCTTTCCCCATTGAGTACAATTTTGGCTGTGTGGTTTTCATATATGCCTTTTATCATCTCGAGGATTTTTTCCTTCTATTCCTAACTTTTTAAGTGTTTTTTTTTTTTTAATCAAAAAAGGATGCTGGATTTTGTTGAATGCCTTTTCTACATCAGTTGAGGTGCCAATGTGATTATTTTCCTTCAATTTGTTAATGTGGTGTATTGCATTGATTGATTTTCTTATTTTGAACCAGCCTTGCATACCAGGAATAAATTCCACTTGGCTGTGATGTACAAGTCCTTTGATATGATGTTGGATTTCATTTGTAAGTATTTTGTTGAGAATTTTTGCATCTATGTTCTTTAGAGAGATTGGTCTGTAATTTTCTTTTCTTGTGGTATCTTTATCTGGCTTTGATATTAGGGTGATGTTAGCTTCATAAAAAGTGTTGAGTAATTTTCCCTCCTCTTCAACTTTTTGGAAGAGTTTCAACAGGATTGGTGTTATTTCTTTTTGAAATGCATGGTAGACTTCACCTGTGAAGCCATCTGTTCCTGGACTTTTCTTTGCTGGGAGATATTTGATGATGGATTCAATTCTTTAAATGTGATTGGTTTGTTAAGGTCTTTTAGCATCATGTAGGTTGTCTTTGCATTTCCAGGAGTTTGTCCATTACCTGTAGGTTGTCTAGTTTGTTGGCATACAGTTTCTCATAATATTCTCTTAGGATTCTTTTCATTTCTTTGCGGTCAGTTGTAACTCCCCCCTTTTCATTTCTGATTGTATTTGTTGGCATCTTCTTTATTTCTTTCTTTTTTAGACTGTTTAGGGGTTTGTCAATTTTATTGGTCTTCTCAAAGAACCAGCTTTTGGCTTTGCTGAATTTCTCTTTTGTGGTTTATTTTTTTTCTCAATTTCATTTATTTCTCTTCTAATCTTTATTATCTCTTTCCTTCTACTTGCTTTGAGGTGGGTGTGTAGTTTTTCTAGTTTCCCTAGTTGTTCAATTAATGCTTTGAGTTTAGCTCTTTCTTCTTTTTTAATATAGCATATAGGGATAAAATTTCCCTTCCAAGACTGCCTTCTCTATATCCCATCAATTTTGTTAAGTTATGTTCTCCTTTTCATATGTCTCAATATATTTACTGATTTTACTTGCATTTCCTTCTTTGACTCACCAATTATAGAGGAGTGTGTTGTTCAGCCTCCACACATTTGTGAATTTACTTTTTTCCTGTCAATTATTGATTTCCAGTTTCATCCCATTATGATCTGAGAAGGTGCTTTGCATAATTTCAATCTTTCTATATTTATTGAGAGCTGCATTGTGCCCTACATGTGGCCTATCCTGGAGAAATATCCATGGGCACTTGAGAAGTATGTATAACCTGCTGAGTTTGGATGCAGTGTTCTGTAGAAGTCTGTTAGGTCTAACTCATTTATCATAATGTTCAAGTTCTCTGTTTCCGTGTTGATATTCTTTCTAGTTGTTCTGTCTTCTGCCTCTAATGATGTGAGTGGAGTGTTGAAGTTTCCAACAATTATTGTTGAGATGTCTATTTCTCCCTTCAAGTTTGCAAGAGTTTGTCTCATGTATTTTGGGGCACCCTGATTAAATGCATATATATTTATGACTGCTATATCTTCCTGGTGGATTGTCCCTTTTATTAAGGTATAATGGCCTTCTTTATCTCATAACTTTTTTGCATTTAAAGTGTGTTTTGTCTGAAATAAGTACAGCTACCCCTGCTCTTTTTTGTTTACTATTTGCAAGGAGTATCTTTTTCCAAGCATTCACTGTAGGCTGTTTTGTATCCCTGGGTTTAAGGTTTGTTATAAGAAACCTATGCACGGCTCATGCTTTTTTTTAAATCCATTCTGTCATGCTGTATCTTTTGATTGGGGAGTTTAATCCATTCACATTCAATGATATGACTGTAAATGCATTCTTTACTTCCACCATTTTATTCTTTGGTTTTCATATGTCATATTATATTTTTGTGTGTCTTTTTACTATTTTGGTTATCCTTTCTGCTACTCTTTCTTCTATACTGCCCTCAAAACCTCTCTCTCCTCTCTTTTTCTTTCAGGTTCTATGGCTTCCTTTAGTATTTCCTGTAAAGTTGGATTCTTTTTCACAAACTCTCTTAGTTTCTCTTTGTTTGTTAATATTTTATACTCACCTTCATATCTGAAGGACAATTTTGCTGGGTAAACAATACTTGGCTGGCAGTTTTTCTCTTTCATTATCCTAATTGCTTCATACCACTGTCTTCTTGCCTCCATAGTTTTTCAAGAGAAATCTGCAGTAAGTCTTACTGGATGTCACTTGTATGTGATGATTTGCTTCTCCCTTGCTGCTCTGAGAGTTTTCTCTTTATCTTTGACATTTGAATTTCTGAGTAGTAAGTGTCTTGTAGTAGGTCTATTCGAGTTTATTCTGATTGGGGCATGGTGTGCTTTTTGTATATGTAAGTGCATTTCTTTTGTTAAAGTTGGGAAATTTTCAGCTATTATTTCCTCACATATTCTTTCTGACCCATTTCCCTTCTGTTCTCATTCTGGAACTCCCATGACACATATATTGTTGAAATTCATGTTGTCATTCAACTCTCTGAGCCCCAACTCAATTTTTTCCATTCTTTTTTTCTCTCTGTTCTTTTCTCTCTTCAATTTTAGCTGTTCTGTTTTCAGTGTCACTTATTCTTTCTTCTATCATTTCGAATCTGCTTCTAATGTGATTTTGATCTCACCTATTGTGTCTTTCATTTCCATGAGCTCTGTTACTTTTCTGTTCAGGAATTCAAATTCTTCTTTGCGCTTGCTCAATGTCTTCTTGATATCATTTATCTCTTTAACCATAGTCTTTCAACTCATTAATTTGATTTTGAAAATTTGAGTGCATCTTGCTTATTAGTTCTCTCAAATTCTGCGTCTCTTCTAGAGCTTTAATATTTACCTTTTCTTGAGCCATAGCTTCTATTTTCTTAGTATGGCTTGTAATTTTTTGCTGATGTCTAGGCATCTGATTAGGATGTAGTTTACTCAGATGCTCAATTTCGTTCTCTTTAGTAGGGATTTATTGGCAGGAGGCTGTGTGTTACCACCGTTCTTTGATTCTTGGCTTGACCTGGATTGTTAGGATTGTCCTGGCTGGCTGCTCAAAATTGGGCACTGGATCCTGTAGTTGGTTGTAGACTCACTTCATAGGTCCTTGGGGAGAGAGGCTATAGATGTCAGAGAAAGCCTTTCCTACTTATTTTAAATTTTCATGCATGCACTTCCTTCATCTGCCAAAAGATGGTGCTCTTTGGCGGCTCTCAGTTCAATGCCTGGGCAGAGTGTGTTTGTTGCAACACAGACTGGATCAATGTGATAGAGCTTCCTGTCAGAGGCTAGGAGCTTTGTAATTCAAACTTTCTCTGAGACATCTCTCCAACCTTCTCTGGCAGCCCCCTTCCTCCTCCTGACTTGGAAATATTTCCGCTCCCCTCTGAGTCCTCAACAATCATTCCCAGTTAGTAGAGAAGGAGATTTGGAGGGTCATATATATTTAACTGCTTGCTGGCTCCCAAGGCAAACAATGGTGCAGCCCCACCCAGCATAGAAGGGCTCCTGGGAAACAGCAGACTAAATTTTTTAATCAAAAGCTGAGTTAGATTCTAAGCCAAACTTAGCATATAAATGCATTACCTTCCTCCCAGCGTGGGACATGACTCCCAGGGATGAGCCTCCCTGTCACCAAGGGATTACTATACAGCACCAACTAGCAAAGCAACTGGAAAAAGAACTCTAATAAAAGGGGGGGGGGCAGAGTAAAGACAAAAATAGTTTATATGGTTAAGAGACTTCAAAGTGAGTCAGGAGGTTATCTCAGAGGCAATGCTTTTGCACACCTCTGCAGGATCTCACAGACTGCCAAAGTAGATATTTACTCAAATAGTGGGGCTCCTGAGGGCTCTGGAGATCCCCAGGTCCTATGGTCAGGGCAGATAGCTATGGAGTTTGGTGCCTTGCCAGTTGGCCCTACTTGGGAGTTTGTGCTCCTGAGATTGACAGAGTTGGGCTCAGTTATACCTTCCCTACACATGGCTCATCTGTCCCTTCCATTTGAACCTATAGTTGGTGCTGGAGTTGGTAGGTGTCCATCCAAGAGACTTAAGTCTTTGGCTGTCCATTTACCAGCTGGGCCCTGAACCTCAGCAGAGTTGAAACACCTACTTTCCAGTTCATTGGACTTAACTAGGACAACTAACAAGGAGGTGAGAATGGACAACCACCATACCAAGGAACCAAGAGAGTCTACAACGGCAAGCAAGAGAGTCCCATCCCATCACCTATATGGAACCAAAGCCCCCTCTCAAGTAGAGGTGGAGTGGACATCACCATCCCAGAATCCCCAGGATTGGGGAATGAAATATGGACTAGAGTGGACTTACTGGTATTCTACTGTAGAGTTATTGTGATTCTAGCAATGGAAGAAATTACAACATTGATGTGGAGGCCATGGCACTGGAGGCTCTTTTGGCAAGGAGAGGGAAAAACAAGTGTAAATGGGGGCATTTTTGGGAATTGAGAATTGTCCTGAATGACATTGCAATGACAGATATAGGCCATTATATATCGTCCCATAACCTATAGAATTGTATGATAGAGAGTATAAACTACAATGTAACTATAATCCATGCTCAGTAACAATGCCCCAAAATTCATTTATCAATTGCAATGAATGTACCACACAAATGAAGGCTGTTGTTTATGTGGGAAAATGTGGGAGGTATGGGGAGTGGGGCATATGGGAATCCCTATACTTTTTATGTAATAATATATTATAAGTAACTTAAAAAATTTAAATTAAAAAAAAGCTGAGTTAACCTTAGGCTGTGTCCCTCCCATTCCCCTTTCCTGGGGTGTCCTCAACAATCAGTCCCAACTAGAAGAGAGGGAGTTTGCAATGGTTGAGTTTCTCCAGTCCTTCGCAGGCTCCCAGGGCAAACCACTGTGTGGTCCCACTGAACCTGGAAGGATTGGTGGGACACAGCAGACCAAATTTACGGGTCGAAGCTGAGTCAGACTTAGGCTGGATCCCTCTCTCTCCCTTTTCCCGGGGTGGTAGACCCCTTTGTCTTTAACGACAGGCCCAGAGGCCTGAGAAGTCTGAAGTGTCATTAGTGAGGGGGATGTTGCTGGCAGCGGCAGCCGCTGGTTTCAACTCACAGTTCTGTGGTCACAATTTCCCTCCTTTGTCCCTCTCTCCTCTGGGCAGTGTCCAGCCTGTGCCTGGTGTCCTAAACCCTAGAAGATCTTTTTCTAGGCTGTTTCAGTCTGTCCTCTAGCTATTTTTCTGGCAGAGAAGTCAGACATCTTCCCAGAAATCTGGATGATAAATTCTTGTGAATGCAACCTTAGTTGGTTTGAAGGGGTTACTCTGTAGGAAAATGAATTGTCCAAAAAAAAATAAAAAATACACTGCCTTGTTATGGACTGTCATTAGGTCCCATAATTGTGGCTTGCCAATGAAGCATATCATCCCCATCTGGGCCTGCAGAACATTGTGCTGGGGGATCACTGGGCCGAATCACTAAGTTCCTTATTAATCTGTTTCAGTCAGTCTGTGCCTTTCCTCTGGCTCACACTATCTCAGTGTAAAGGTCCGGCCAAAAATCTTGATTATTAGGGTGACGGGGAAGGAATCTATCTTTGTTTCACACCGGTTCTGCCAGACACAGGCGCCCTTTGCAAAAATGGAACAGATCAGCACTTGCACGGACCCGGAAGAGACCCTGATGAATCCAGGCCCCTTACAACGGTTGTGACCCGAGGTGGGTGGAGTGGCAAAGCCACCAGCAACGGCTATGCACGGCTTCCTTCCTAGGTGGGAGCAAGAGTGACAGGAAGAGCAGAGGGGTGACTGCAAGTTTGACTTCCCGACCTCTCCAGAGGAAGAGACCCACGTGGAAGAGGAAGAGGTGTAAGAGAGAAGGGTGGGTGAAGACCAGGGTTCCCAGCTCAGCAGAGGAGGAGCCAGGGCTTAGTTTGTCCTATGCTGGCATCACTAGGGCAAAGAAAGGCAAGGGCAGAGCGGGAAAACAGGAGACTCTGGACTGAGGCCGGGATTCTTTTGGTTTCTGCTCAAAGGTGCAGCCGGGGAGAGGAAGGAAAGAAAGGAAGAGAGGCTTGATATGCGTTGCTGTCCCAGCAGCTAGAGATATTCTGTATCATTCACACTTTTTTTTTAAACTTTATTTTGTACGTTTAATAACTGAAAATATAAACAATTAAAAACTAAAAAGTGAGCACAGATGAATATACATTTCTCAATTAAATGTACTGGATACATATACAAATTTTTTTGAATCAAACAGTATGTTTCACAATATATTTGGTTCATAGTAACACATTCATAAAGTATTTGTCCTTTTGTGTCTGGCTTGCTTCGCTCAACATAATGCCCTCCAGGTTCATCCATGTTGTCATATGCTTTACAAATCATTTCTTCTTACAGCTGCATAATATTCCATCCTGTGAATACACCACAGTTTCTTTATCCATTCATCGGTTGATGGACACCTGGGTTGTTTCCAACTTTTGGCAATCATGAATAATGCTGCAATGAATATCTGTGTGCAGATGTCTGTTCGTGTCACTGCTCTCAGTTCTTCTGGATATACAACAGGAAGTTGTATTGTGGAGCACGTGGCAAGTCTATATTCAACTTCTTTCAGAGCTGCCAAAGAGTCCTCCATAGTGGCTGTGCCATTCTGCACTCCTACCAATAGTGAATAAGTGTTCCTATCTCTCCACAGCCTCTCCAACACTTGTAGTTCTCTGTCTTTTTAATATTGGCCATTCTGATAGCTGTGAAATGATATCTTAATGCAGTTTTGATTTGCATTTCCCTAATCATTAGTGATGTTGAGCATTTCTTCATGTGTTTTTTTACCATTTGTATTTCTTCTTTGGACAAATGTTTATTCAAGTCTTTTGTCCGTTTTTTAATTGGGTCATTTGTCTTTTTATTATTGAGTTGTAACATCTCATTTTATATACTGGATATTAAACCCTTATCAGATATGTGATTTCCAAATATTTTTCCCATTGAGTTGACTTCCTTTTCTCCCTTTTGACAAAGTCCTGTGAGGTACAAAGAAGGGGTTTAATTTTGAGAAGTTCCCATTTATCTATTTTTACTTTGTTGCAAATGCTTTGGGTGTAAGGTCCAAGAAACCACCACCTACAAGGTCTTGAAGGTGTTTCCCTACATTATATTTAGATCTTTGATTCATTTTGAATTGATTCTTGTATAGGAGGTGAGATAGGGGTCCTTTTTCATTCTTTTGGTTATAGATATCCAGTTCTCCCAACACCATTTGTTGAAAAGACTGTTTTTTCCCATTAGCATGGACTTGGTAGGTTGGTCAAAAACCTGCTGACTGTATATGTGAGGGTTTATTACTGGGTTCTCAATTCTATTCCACTGATTGATGTGTCTATCTTTATGCCAGTACCATGCTATTTAACCACTGTAGCTTTGTAATATATTTCAAGGTCAGGCAGTGAAATTCCTCCCACATAGCTCTTCTTTTTCAGAATGCTTTAGGCTATTCGGGCGCACTTACCCTTCCAGATGAATTTGGTAATTGCCTTCTCTTATTCTGTAAAGTAAGCTGTTGGGATTTTGATTGGTATTGCATTGAATCTGTAAATCACTTTGGGTAAGATTGTCATTTCATGATATTTCTTCTTCCAATCCATGAAAACTGAATGTCTTTCCATTTGTTTAGGTCTTTTAAAGTTTCTTTTAGCATTGCTTGTAGTTTTCTGCATGTAGGTTCCGTACTTCTTTAGTTTAATTAACACTGATGTATTTGAGTCTTTTTGTTGCTATTGAAAATGGAATTTTCCCCCTGATTTCCTCCTCAGGTTGTTCAGTACCAGTGTACAAAAACTTTACTGATTTTTGCGTGTTGATCTTGTATCCTGCCACTTTGCTGAACTCATTATTAGCTCAAGTAGCTTTGTCGTGGACACTTCATGATTTTCTAAGCACAGGATGAAGTCATCCGTAAACAGTGAGAGTTTTACTTCCTCTTTTCCTGTTTGGATACCTTTAATTTTTTTTTTCTTGTCTAATTGCCCTAGCTAGAACTTCTAGTACAATATTGAATAACAATGGTGACAGTGGGCATCCTTGTCTTGTTCCTGATCTTAGAGGGAAAGCTTTCAATCTCTCCCCATTGAGTATGATGTTAGCATTGGGTTTTTCATATATGCCTTTTATCATATTGAGGAATTCTCCTTCTATTCCTACCTTTTGAAGTGTTTTTATTTAAAGAAAAGATGCTGGATTTTCTTGAATGCTTTGTCTGCATTGATTGAGATGATCATGTTGGTTTTTTTTTTCCTTCAAATTGTTAATGTGGTGTATTATATTGATTGATTTTCTTATGTTGAACAAGCCTTGCACAGCAGGAATAAATCTCAATTGGTCAGATGTATAAGTCTCTTAATATGCTGTTGGATTCAATTTGCAAGTATTTTGTTGGGAATTTTTGCATCTATGTTCATGAGAGAGATTGGTCTGTAATTTTCTTTTCTTGTGGTATCTTTATCTGGCTTTGGTATTACGGTTATGTTGGTGTCATAGAATGTGTTGGGTAATTTTCCCTCCTCTTCAATTTTTTGGAAGAGTTTCAACAGGATTGGTTTTAATTCTTTTCGAAATGCTTGGTAGAATCCACCTGTGAAGCCATCTGTTCCTGGACTTTTCTTTGCTGGGAGATTTTGATGATGGATTCAATTTCCTAAATGTGATTTGTTTGTTAAGTTCTTGTATTTCTTTCTAGAAATTTGTCCATTTCACCTAAGTTGTCTAGTGTGTTGGCATATAGTTTCTCATAATATCCTCTTATGATTCTTTTTATTTCTGTGGGGTCATTTGTTACTTTCCCCTTTCATTTCTGATTATATTTATTTGCATCTTCTCTCTTTTTTTCTTTGTTAGTCTAGCTAGGGGCTTGTCAATGTTATTGATCTTCTCAAAGAACCAGCTTTTGGTTTTGTTGATTTTCTCTATTGTTTTTCTGTTCTCATTTTCATTTATTTCTGCTCTAATCTTTATTATTTCTTTGCTTTTGCTTGCTTTGGGATTGGTTTGCTGTTCTTTTTCTAGTTTCTTTAGTTGTTCAGTTAAATCTTTGAGTTTAGCTCTTTCTTGTTGTTTAATATAGGCATTTAGGGCTATAAATTTCCCTTTCAAGACTGCCTTCACTGTATCCCATAAGTTTTGATATGTTGTGTTCTCGTTTTGTCTGAGTATGTTTACTGATTTCACTTGCAATTTCTTCTTTGACCCACCGATTATTTAGGAGTGTGTTGTTCAGTCTCCACACATTTGTGAATTTATGTTTTTTCTGTCTATTATTGATTTCTAGTTTCATTCCATTATGATCTGAGAAGGAGCTTTGTATAATTTCAATCTTTTTACATTTATTGAGAGCTGTATTGTGACCTAACATGTGGTCTATCCTGGAGAAAGGTCCATGGGCACTTGAGAAGAATTTATAACCCGCTGAGTTTGCATGTGGTTTTCTGCATATGTCTGTTAGGCCTAACTTGTTTATCATATTGTTCAAGTTCTCTGTTTCCTTGTTGATCTTCTGTCTAGTTGTTCTATCTAATGATGTGATTGGGGGGTTGAAGTCTCCAATGATTATTGTAGAAGTGCCTATTTCTCCCTTCAGTTTTGTCAGAGTTTGTCTCATATATTTTGATGCACCCTGGTTAGGTGTGTAGATATTTATGACTGTTATATCTTCCTGGTGGATCATCCCTTTTATTAATATATAATGGCCTTCTGTATCTCTTATAACTTTTTACATTTAAAATCTGTTTTACCTGATATTAGTATAACTACCCTGCTCTTTTCTGGTTACTATTCAAATGGAATATATATTTCCAACCTTTCACTTTCAGCTGGTTTCTTGTAAGCAGCATATGGATGGCTCATGTTTTTCTATCCATTCTATCAGCCTATATCTTTGGGGAGTTTTATCCATTCGCATTCAATGATATTACTGTAAATGCACTATTTACTACCTCCATTTTTTTCTTTGATTTTCATATGTCATCTTGTTTTTGTCTCTCTTTTTACTCTTTTGGTTATCCTTTCTGCTATTCTTTCTTCTATGTTCTTCTCAAGGCCTGTCTCTCGTGTCTTTTTCTATCAGGTTTTTAGGCTTTCTTTAATATTTCCTGCAAAGGTGGATTCTTTTTTGCAAACTCTCTTAGTTTCTGATTGTTTGTGCAAATTTAAACTCACCTTCATATTTGAAGGAGAGTTTTCTGGATAAAGAATTCTCAGCTGGCAGTATTTCTCTTCCAGTTTCCTAATTTTATCATACCACTGTCTTCTCACCTCCATGGTTTCTGAAGAGAAATCTGCACTAAGTCTTACTGGACATACCTTGTACATGATTGTTTGCTTCTCTCTTGCTGCCCTGAGAATTTTCTTTTCATTTGACAGTTGCCATTCTGAGTAATATTCGTCTTGGCATAGGTATATTTGGATTTATTCTGATTGGAGTACTGTGTGCTCCTTGGACATGTAAGTTCATTTCTTTTATGGGAGTTGAGAAATTTGCAGCTCTTAGTTCCTCAAATACTCTTTCTGCCTCCTTTTCCCTTCTCTTCTCTTTCTTGAACTCCCATGACATGTATGTTGTTGCATTTCGTGCTGTCATTCAACTCTCTGAGCCCTTGCTCAATTTTTTCCATTCTTTTCTCTCTGTTCTTTTCTTTCTTCAATTTTAACTGTTCTGTCTTTGGTATCACTTATTCTTTCTTCTATCATTTCATGTCTGCTGTTGTATGCTTCAAATGTGTTTTTTATCTCACCTATTTTGTCTTTCATTCCCATGAGCTCTGTTACCTTTCTGTTCAGGATTTCAAATACTTCTTTGCTTTCACTCAATGTCTTCTTGATGCCCTTTACTCATATTGCCTTTCAACTTATTAATTTGATTTTGGAAATTTGTGCTCATCTTGCCGATTATTTCTCTCAAATTCTGCATCTCTTCTGGGACTTTGTTGTATTCCTTTTCTTGGGCCATGTCTTCTATTTTCTTAGTACGGTCATAACTTTTTGCTTGTGTTTAGGCATCTGGTTAGGATGTAGTTTATTCAGTTGCTCAATCTCTTTCTCTTTTATATGGATTTAGTAGCAAGAGGCTATGAGTTACCACAGCTCTTTGATTTTTGGTTCAACCTGGATTGTTAGAATTGTCCTGCTGGTTGCTCAAACCTGGGCACTGGTCCCAGTAATTCATTATAGAGTCATTTCCTAGGGCCTTGGGCAGGGAGGCCATAGAGGCTAGAAAATGCCTCTCCTACTTTTTAAAAATTTTCTTTTGTGGACTTCCTTGATCTGCAAGGAGATGGTGCTCTTTGGCAGCTCTCAATTCAATGCCTGGCCAGAGTGTATTTGTTGCAACACAGACCAGATCAATATGATAGAGCTTCATGTCTCGAGGTTAGGATCCTTGTAATTCAAACTTTGTCTGAGACAGTTCTCCAGCCTTCTTTGGCAGCCCCCTCCCTTTTCCCAGCTAGGAAATATTTTTACTTCTCTCGGAGTCCTCAACAGTCAGTCCCTGTTAATAGAGAAGGAGATTGGGAAGGTTGTATATCTTTAGCCCCTTGCAGGCTCCAAGGCAAACAATGGCACAGCCCCACCTGGCCTGGAAGGGCTCTTAGGACACAGCAGACCAAATCTGTGAGTCAAAAGCTGAATCAGCCTTAGGCTGTGTCTCCTGTGGAGTCCTCAACAATTAGTCCAGGCTAGAAGAAAGGGAAGTTGCAAGGGTTGGATTCCTCCAGTCCTTCACCGGTTCCCAAGGCAAACCATATGTGGTCTCACCTGGCCTGGAAGGGCTTGTGGGACACAGCAGACCAAATTTGTGGGTCAGAAGCTGAGTCAGCCTTAGGCTGTATCCCTCTCTCTCCCCTTTCCTGGGGTAGTAGATCCTTGGAGCCTCCTTTGTCTCTAGTTTCAGGCCCAAAGGCCCAAGAATTCTGAAGAGTCTTTAGTGTCGGTGAGGGTGCTGGCAGCAGCAGCCACCACTGGTGCCAACTTACGGTTCTGTCATCGTAATTTCCCTCTTTTGTCCCTCTCTCCTCTGGGTGGTGTGCAGCCTTCTCCTGCTGTCCTAAACTCTAGAATATAATTTTTGGGGCTGTTTCAGCTTGTCCTCTAGCTATTTTTCTTGAGAAGAGATTCCCATGTCTTACTAGTCTGCCTCTCATTCACTCTTAAAAGCCTTCATAACTGCTTTATAAACTAAGCTGGCTAAATAAATTATATGGATTTGAATTTCTTCCATTTCCAAGATGACTGAGTTCACCCAAGATGACTGAGTTCACATCTGGCTGTAAATTGGAGATGATAGTTCTGTGAAGATGAAGTAACGTAATGGATGCTAAGTACTTAAATCACTGCCTGTCACTTGGGAAGAACAAAATACATGTTAGCTCTTACGAGTATGAGTGCTGGTTATTTTCCTGGTCAGTGTTTTGGTACAGAAACTAGATTCAATAGCTCTGTAATGAAAGACAGAAACCTGAATACATGACCCATGGCAGTGTCTTCAAATCAATATTCTCTTTTTCACATCAAATGTATCTTCTGGACCAAGAGAATTAAAGAATAAATGCCTTTGTCTCTTCTCCTTTTGACAGAAAGAGTTATTTTATTTAACTCTACCACTGCACTAAAACCATTTTCAAAATTTTATGAGTGATCTGGTATCTGAGTCCATTGAAAGAACTTCTATCTGAATTTAGTTTTCTTGAACCTTCCAGAACTTGATTTTGTTTACTGGTCTCTGACTGCACATTTTTAGCATGTTTAAAATATTACTTTTTCACAACAGCCCTTGCAGATAAGGATGATTCCAGGGTTGTATCTTTCTCCTGCTTCCTTCACAGTTGATACCATTCCTTCATCTCAAGGCTACCAGACAAAACAGGCTCCAAAAGACAGTTCCACTCTTCATTAGACTGTATGCTTATATTTCTGTATATGTATAGGATAGTCACAGGAGCAGTTGGAGGGTGAAGGAGCAAATTTAGGCTTCTCTAGGGGCTTTATAGCAAAATCCTGTGGTTGGGGAACTGACAGTCAAGAGAAGAGAGAGAAGTAAAATTATATGTTTTGCAGACTTCTCCCATGTGGATGACTGTTCATTCAAGATATAAGATAAAGATTTTTCTTTAATCAGAATACTAACACCTGGATTCCATTAATTTTTCTGGGAACATCAAATAGATTTGTTATAAAACTAAAAAGCATATATGATGATATACATTATCTTCATAGAAATGAATACATTACTATAGAGTATAATGAAAAGCAAATAATTCTCTCATCACAGACCACCAATCCTCATGACTCTCTTTAGCATTCCATTCTGTTTCTTTGGAAGCATTCAGGAAATATCCTAGACAAATAGAGATATACAAGCATCCAGACCTTCATAAGTTTGCTTGCTTTTACAACAGTGGGAGCATGCTATGTGCAGTTTTCTGCAATTCACTTTTTTCACATAAATTTTTTCACATAAATATATCTGGAAACATTTTTATATCCCTTATGAAGATCTAGTTCATCTAATTTTAATCATTTGTTACCTCTTCAAGACTGAATGAGACCTATCAATGGATTTTTTTGAAGAACCAGTTGTGCAATTCATTAATGTTTTGTAACGTTTTCTGTTTTACAATTGCAAAAGGATTTTAGCTGATTCCTATGACTGCCCATGAAATAGACACAAGTTATAGGTAACTACAGACAAAAAGTGACAAAAATGAATGTTTCTGGTATTTGGAAAATAATACAAATAAGCAAATCTTGGAATCAGAATATGCCACAAATTATACTAGGATTATACAATTTCTAAGTATTTCTATGTATTGCTGTGGGGACACCTCATGGGCTATATCAACATACACTCAAAATTCCATGCAGATGTAAGACTGATGAGGTCACACACACCAAGTGGTAATGGATAGATTTATTATTCTTGTAATGAGTCTTTCTGTGGAAACTGGGTGACTTCCATGCAGATCTAATTATGACATGAGAGCAGAGAAAAGTGACATGATTGCGGTTTTAGGTGGTTAGATGGGGACTGTGTGGTGAATGTTCTTGTACAGGGTGCTTTGAATCTCCCACCTGCACTTAAAAGGGAGCACCCAGATTTTCTAATCAGCTTCCAAATATATAGGCATAAGGGGAAGAGAAAGAGGTGAGTACTAGAAGCTTTCACAAATCAAATATCAAAATTGAGTCAGAGTCGTTATTAAAAGTATCCTCCAAGAGCACAGGAAGTACATGTAGTATACAAAAGTCTCCCAGGGAGTTCATCATTTCTCTGTGACCATAGTGATTATAAGACATTTTGTAGTAAGTCCAACAGAGAACTAAGGCAAAATTTTTTCCTATAAACATGCCAGTGCATGTAAATAAATATGATCTATTATTCAAATTATAAAATGAAATCTCTCCTAACTCATAGTCCAGAAAAATTCCAATCCATCTGTCGTTCTAGGAATCTGATGTACCATGTGCAATAGACCACAGATAAATTTTCCAGCATCCGTTGCTTGGAGATGGCAATATCAGAGCATGTCTGGGGAAAGATTCTTTACAAACACCTAAGGTTAATTCACCTGTCCCTCTTACTTCTACTTGCCAAAAATGTCTTCCAGTTCCAGGTCCTTCTCACAGAAAATTGTCAGAACCTGATTATGTTTCTCACACAGGACTTTCTCTTCAGATATTTCCTCTTGCTCCTCTTGAGGGCAAGCTGTTCACAAGTTCAGTCATGTGGCCTAACTGGGTGTTCCTCATGAAGTTCCCATGGGGCAGTGGTGAAGGGGGACAAGACAGGGGAAGATGTCCTGCAGAGTTTCCCAATACTGAGTAATGCAGGAGCCACAGAAGTTGTGTCCACAGTCAATGGTCACAGGTTCTTGCAGGTAATCCAGGCAGATGTGGCAGCTGGCTTGTGCTTGGAGGTCAGTGAAGGAGGCTGCAACAGCCATTGTGCAGTGAGGGTTTGCCTGAGGAAACTCCATTTAGAAAGGTCTGGTTCTCCAGAAATTGTGAAAAGTGAAAAGCTGATTACTTCTCAGAGTTTTCTCTTTCCTGGAAGGCAAACTGTGTATTTCCCAAGTTTCCTAGGAAGCTATAGCTGCTCAATATTATTTCTTCCTCTTTCACTTCAGCCCTACAAGCAGCTACCTGAAGGGGTTACAGCATCAGTCAATTGCCGATCTTCCTGGAAATTTCTCCAACTATACCCAAATGCCAGTAAATTGAAGCATCGCATGGTAGCCCTCTTTATCAGAATAGACCCAAAACTCCAAGAATCAATGGAAATTAACTTCATAGGGATACAATTAGCAAATCAAGACAGGAAGTAGGCAACTGACCAGGATTCCTCAACAAAATATAACAGGGGAAAATAATATATATTTAAAAAGTGAAGAAAATATATACAAATCACAAAACTTTACCTAATTATTTTTCCAGATTAAAAAGCAAATATTTTCAAAAGATAAAAATTATAAGTCAACCTGGACAGTGTGTATTTGACATAAAAATTGTTAAACATTATACCTTGATAATGATATCAACATGTTAATAAAAAGAGCTCCTACAATTTAGAGATATACAATGCAATGTTTAAACATATTATATGATGTCTAGGATTTGTTCCAAATAATTAAGGAGGGTAGGAATGGAGATTGAGCATATGGTGTTTATTATATTATTTTCTCTACTATCTTAAATGATTAAATTGAAAATAAAAGCTTATTTTTTAAAGGGTAAATGTTTTTGGCAGTATTTTCCCACCCTTTTCACCCAAGCCACCTTCTCTCAGTCTTTCTTGTTTGGGCCTGAAAATTTATTTCAGGATCCTGATTCTCTT
Source organism: Tolypeutes matacus (assembly GCA_026826555.1). Lineage (NCBI taxonomy): Eukaryota > Metazoa > Chordata > Mammalia > Cingulata > Chlamyphoridae > Tolypeutes > Tolypeutes matacus. The sequence goes on from JAKSZT010054457.1 coordinate 7,952,218, forward strand.
CTTCCTCAGAGATGACACAATCCTGTCTGCTATTCCTATCTATTAATCCTGTTTGTGTCCATTCCTTAAACAATGAATATTTCAAAATTTGATATAATTTGAGATTGCAGAAAAAATAAGATAGGTGTTTGTGTTCTAGCTACTTGTTGTCATGTTCATTGATATCCAAGCTTGATCAGATATTATCTTTTGTATGGGGTGGGTGTTCAGTGGGATATGGTGCAGGGATGGTTCCTTGATCTCCCTCACTATCAGCTATATGGGGAAACAAAGAAAACTACTTTCATCTTCCATCTTAGTTTTTTGTCATCACAATCACAAAAATAGACAAATCTCCATGATCATTATTTTAAACAATAGTAATTTGAGGTGGCACAGTTCCAAGAATTTCTGAAGAGTATTTGCATTTCATTTCTTTGTTCTTCATGTTAAATTTTAGATTTGCTGATTATGACTAATGTTCTACACAGAAATTTGATAAAAGTTGGATGAACTTACTTTAAAACTTTCAAACCCTTAAAATCCTGTGATTTTCACCACAACAATTCTACATAAATGATTGCAAGATACAAAGTGAACTGCGTTTGTATGTACATGTAAAATCATCAGTAAATATTTACTCTTCAATAAATTAATAACAGAATCATATACAAAATACCATAGAGAGTTCATTGGTTAAATAACAAAATGCAACAGAAATGAGCCAGTGTCTGGCACATAGCAGGTGCACTCTCCTGGTCACCTCCTAATTTCCATGCCTCCCTCACATCCAGGTGAGCAGAAGACACATGGAGATCTCAGGGTCTCATCCACATCTACAGATGAGCTACCTCACCTTGACTGACCATCCTACTATGTCCTTTTCTCAACCAGCTTAAATTAGACCCTCTGCTGGCTAGAAGGTCTCTTCAAAATTAATCAAACACCTCAATTCCATGGTTAAGACTCCCAGACCACCCTGCTTAACTCAGTTCCCCTATTATCAGCCATTATAGATTGCAATGGGTTCCCCTCACAGGTCACCTCACTCACTGCCTCAGGTTGCTTGGTCTTCTTGCCTCTGGCCCACCCTAGACTGAGCTGCTTCCTGAAGCCCTGCTTACCTGTGGCTCCTGGGGATTTCACTGCTTATGCTGCCTTCTGGTGGTTGCTGTGCACTGGGTGCTAAACAAACTTGTGGGTGGTGCTGTTGGGACCTCCCACTAGACACTGGGAGCTGTTCCTCCCTTCCCTACAGGGCAGACTGGCTCTGTTCATCCAGGTGTGAAGATACAACACAGCACAACTTCTGGGTTTGCTGCAATGGTTAAACTACAGCCTGGTTCAGGATTATAAAGCCATAGGAAGTTTCCTCCCTTTCTTTCATTGGACAGAATCAAGATGCAATCAGCCTCCAGGAAATGACAGGCTCCCGATGACATTTTCCATGTACCTCACTGACTGCATCTTCTGTATCTGGGGCATTGCCAACTCCTCCTCCTTCATTGAAATTCTCTCTAATTTAATCAAGGAGTTGTTCTTTCATTCCTCTGAATGCTTTGAAACTCCTTCCCTTATTTGAGTGCAGACCAGTGACTTTGCTAATGAGTTCTGGCTTGCTACTTCTCAAGCTCACTAAATTCTGTCAGCCACTTAAGGGAGGAGTTTCCAGAGTCGGTCTTTCACTTATTCTCCTGGATTCACAAACTCATTCTGGTAGTTCTCAACTTCCACAGGCCACCAGGCAGGAGACAAGCTTCTCTCTTTGCTCCACTCATAGTGGAGGCCGGGCTTTTGTAAGAGTGTTGAATGGGACAGAGTGGTGTGATGACTGGGAAGTGCTGAGGCAGGTATAGGAGCAGGCTTCCTTAGGTAGAATGTAGGAGAATTTTGCTTTTGGGTGACCCAGACATCTAGCTTAAATATGTCAACATAGTGATACCATTATTTTGAAACCCTTGATAACTCATCTGTAGCACATGATTTCAACTATTACTCAAGTGTTGACAACACCTGAGTCTCTTCCTCCATACCTGCTATTTCTCAGGATTTTTATATTAATATATACTACACCCATTTGACCCTTGATTCATCAATGGCTCATTCACTCATATCATTCATCAAGTTTGTTGAGGGCTGACTTTGTGTGCACATTGATTAGAAGTCTGGATACAAACATCACAGCTCCCACCATCAGGCAGCTGCAGCGCAGAGGGAATAGATGAGTATCAGAATGAAGGTTTGAGTTTCCTCATGTGGGTGGTCATCTATTCAGAGAAGAGTAGAATTTTCCTTTAATCTGGAGCACAAAATCTTTACCTCAGCATTCTAGGCTGAGATAGTTCTTTTAAAAAGGAAAATGATATACTGTATATAAGAGAAAATATTCATGTGGTAGAATTGTTACAGAGTGACTCTGAACATTTGCCATTCTAGAGGAAATCACTGCTAGTGACTTCTTGATAAACTGCCCTCAATAGTCTATGCATATAAAAAAACATTTATCTGAGTAGGTGCATATTTATAGAACAGTCTTCTTAGTTTATCTCCAGAGAGGTGAAATCTATATCATCTGCACCTGCCTATATTTCACTTATTTTTTCCTGTATCAGCACACGTACTCCATTTTATTATAAAAAGTGCTACCAACTTTAAGGTCAAGCCTGAAAGGGAAATTTTATAAGTATGAAGCATATTTTCAAAGAACTTGTTATATATTTGCTCCTTGGATTAGTTTCTCTCCAGTTTATTTGTTTAGCTTTTCCTAAGAGTAGCTATCATTTACTGAGTTGCCAACTATGTTACATGCACTATTTCAAATGCTTCACCTAAACATCCAATCGACTCTATTCAGAAGACCTGTGAGGTTGTGATAGTTACCTCCAATATACAAAATTGGAAAGTGAGTCCTAAAGTAGGTAACTTATTCAAGTCACAGTGATCTCCTGTTACTTCTACATCTTAACCTATCACCTTCTATGTGCCTCTGTATCATCATAAAACACTTAGAGGTGTGGAATGGCATTAACAACTGATTTGACAATTCCATGTTTCAGAATGTACACCAAAAAAATACTGTAAATCTGTAACTTCAAAAGAGGAATTTTGCAACCTACAAAGAGACATTCATAGTAGTAGTGTTTGCTATAATGGAAAGTTAGAAAAAAGAGAATGACATAGGTAATGGAACGTGCTTGGGAGTTTGAATGGAGCTAATCATTTGGAGCTTAGCTCACCCGCCCACAAGTCATGTGTCACTGGAAAATTTAATTGATTTCTCTGAACCTCAATCTCTCTTCTGCCTGGTAAAGAAATGCCTAAGAGTCATTGTCATGTTTCACTCAAGTCAGAAATTGTATTCAATAACCAATACATTGACAGAACTCAATAAATACACGTAGATAATATTAATATTTTCTCAATGCACAAAAAAGGAGAAAATGGTAAGAAAATTACTTGGGCATGGAGTTCAGAGTAAGAAGAGAACTTAGTAATTAATTACCTAGCACCAAATCCTATATTCGCTAAAAATTTGTTGCTTTCTAAATGGAAGCTGATATCAGTGATTAGTATGAACTTTTTTTAAAACTTGGTCAAAGTTATACTGATGTGTAGTAACTTTAAGGATTCTATAACTTGGGCTTTGGGGAAAAAGGATCAAGAAGGGAAAATGACTTGTGCTTCAATTTCAAATATTCTTTGTTATGGATTTTATGGATTGAATCATGTCCTCAAAAAAAAGACATGTTCAAATCCTAAATTCCTGGCCTGATGTGAATCTATTTGTGTCTAGGATCTTTGAAGACATTATCAGTTATGTTAAATCCAAACAAATCCATCGAGGCAGTGCACCAGGCATATGGGACTGGCGGAGATGCCCTGTAGATCATCCTAGCACTAGTGGATACAGGAGGCACACAAGTTGTGTCCATACTCAATGGTCACTAGGTCTCTCAGATAATCCAAGCAGATGGGGCATCTGGCCTGTGCTGGGAGGTTGGACAGGGAAGCTGTAAAGGCCATTGTGTCATATGGAATTCTCCATTCCTTAAAATGTTGTTCACCAGGAGCTAGGAATTGAGAATATGTATTCTTCTCAGCTTTCTCTGTCTCTCCTGGTATTCAGGCTGTAGATTTCTCAGGTACCTTGGGAAAATATAGCTTTTTAGGATTAATTCTGTTTAACTCTATAATCATGTGCCAATTTTCCCCAACCACTCGCTCTGTCACTTTCTTCACCTCTACTCAGTGAACCACAATTGCATCATGGCAGACATCTTGGTCAGGAAAAAGCCACAGCTCCAGGAAATGATGTATACCAAGACAACATGGGATATAATTTTAAAAATTCAAGCTGTGAGCAACTTTAGGAGACAATTGACCAAGTTTCATATGCAAAATTAGCAATGGAAAAAAAGAGTACAACATATATTAAAGAGATGATGAACATATGTATGACATAATGTTACCTGCTTTTTTCCAGATTCTAATATATTCATTTTCAAAACAAAAAAATAATTATAAGGCAATTGAGATGATGTATATCTGATAATATACCAAGGAGATAATTGTTATAAATCTGATAATATTATGATTTTTGTAATGAAAAAAGACTCTATACTCGAGAGATACTGTCCAATATTGACACATAAAAACCTATGGTGTCCAGGATTTGTAACAAAATAATGAGAGGTAGGAGATGAGTGGGAATTTAAATTGGTGGATGTTTACATGGGACATATTATACAGTTTTCTCTATTATTTTATTTGATTTACATGTTCTATTTTAAAAATATATATTTTTGAAAAGTAGCCATTGTTTTCAGTGTCTTGCCGCCCCACTCCAGCCAAGCCACTTTCTCTCTTTGTCCTTTCTGTGAGCCAAATTTTTCACTTTCCTCTGCATCCCAAAGCTCTCAGATCCTACCTTCTTCCTCCCTAGGGAAATGTAGGTGTTAGACATAAAAAACATAAAACCAATTATAACAGAGGACTTAATCTAGTTCCAGTTTCAAACTTATGCTCTTACACATTATAAATCATTTTGGGAAGGTGGATATCAGATCATAATAAAATATTGCTGATTATTTTAAGTTTCAATAATGATATTAGCTTAATGTTAATTTAAAAATGTATCTTTAATTTTAATTTTTAATTTTTTAATTTTAAAAAAGTTTTAGATTACATAAACACTACATCAAAAATATAGGAGGATATCATACAAATACTGTATGATTGTGCTTTTATGAGCTACACATATTGTGCAAACTCATGGAGTTAATAATTAGAGTATAGGTCACCAGAAAATATATGTAGAGTAAAGAATGGAAAGCGGAGAATTAACCTGTGCAGAATTGGTAAAAATGTTGTTTGTAAAGCTTGGAAATGGATAGAAATTGCGAAAGCATATTATGGTGTTTGCAATTAGCAGAGCTATTATATGGGTATGAGAGTGGTTGAAAGGGAAAGTCAAAGGTTATGTATATTACTAGAAGAAAAACTAAAAACTTAAACATGAGACTGTATAAGACAGTAAAACATCATGTAAAACACACATATGGGTGATATTGCATATGTAAGTATGTTTTTATAAAATATAAATACAAATGTACCAGAAAGAAGGAAAAAGAGTAGCAGCTATGTAAGACAGGTGAAGCATAGAAAGATTGAGAGGTGATGAGTTTTTTTTTCTTGTTTTTTTTTTTTTTTTTTTGATGCACAAATATGTGGTTACACAGAATATCATTGATTATATACTTTGGATGGATTTATGCTTTGTTAATATGTATTAATAAAATTCTTTTGTGTAGAAAAAAACAGAAACAATATAGGGGTAGTCCCATATAACCCACACCCTCCCCTCCCACACTTTTCCCCATTGATAATATCTTTGATTAGTGTGGCACATTTGTTACAATTTATGAACACATATTGAAGCACTGCATGGTTAGTATGACTAACCATGGTCAATAGTTTACATTATAGTTTACACTTTCAACAGCACATTTTTATAAGTTTTGGCAAAATGTATAATGGCCTGTATCCATCGCTGCAATGTCATTCAGAACTATTCCAATGTTCCAAAAATGCCCCATATTACACCTATTCTTTCTTTTCCCTCCCCTTAGAAACTCTGGTGACCACTGTCTTAATATAAATGTTACAATTTCTTCCACTGCTAGAATATTAAGTCTACTTTAGTCTAAAGTTGCATTACCCCATTTTGTTTGTTCATTCCTCAATCTTGAAGATTTAGGATGGTGATGCTCACTATTTCTGTTTGATAGGGGGCTTAGATCCCATGGGGCCGATGGATAGAACTATTTTGCTTGCAGTTGTATATAGTTTCTGTTTTGTAGGATACATGCTGTCCATCATTATCATTTTGTTAGTTTACCTGGGCAAGTCTGATGAACTGGAGAGTGGGTGTTGGAACTCTGTTGAGGTTCAGGACTCAAAGAGCATATGAACAGACTGAAGATATAAGTCTGGTGTACATATATTTACAGATTATAACGTTAATTATAGATTTAAATAACAGGGACAGAAGAGCCAGTTGTAGGAAAATTATGAATTCATCTAACTCTGTTACATTGGAGATATTATATTCCAAAGTAAGGCCCACTGATGGGGTGCCTAATTCCTCAGACTGTCTGCCCTGCCTATAGTGTCTAGATGTCTCTAGAGTCCACAGGAACACCCCTGCTTGACGTACTTTTTACTGCAGCTTTCAACGAGATCCTCCGGAGATGTGCATAAGCATAACCTCTTGAATGACCTCCCGACTCACTTTGAAATCTTTTAGCCCTAAAAACTCATTTGCATTTAATATGTCCCCCTTTTGGTCAAGGTATTTTTCCAGATGCATTGCTAGTTGGCACTTGGTAATAATCCCTTGGTGCCAGAGAGGCTGATCCCCAATAATCATGTCTCATGCGGAGGGAATGTAGTGAGTTTGTATGATGAGTATAGCTTAGAAAGAGCCATATTTGAGCATCAAGGAGGCCTTCAGGGAAGTAACTCTTAAGCAATATATAATACTAAGCTAAGTTTCCATTTCATAAGAACATGGTTCATAAGTACAACCATTTATGTCAAGGGCATGGAGTATTTGTATCTCCTCCTTCGCTAGGCAGTACCCATACTATAGGAATTCTTGCCACTCTATTGAAGAATGTAGCAGAACTTCCCAGAATGGGAATTCAATAGACTTTTGGTTATTGTATGAGTCTCCACCCACCAAAACAACATCCCATGATCAGCTGAACATATTCATATGCTATAAAGGCATGTCCCAGGTATACCCCTCCCAACACATCCCCCATTACTGACACCCCACACATGATCTTCCCCTGCCAAAAAGTTGTGACCCTTCTGCAATCCAAAACCTTCACAAAAACAAAAAAAAAGACTAAAAATAATAAAATAACAAAAACAAAATACAAAAATTTAAAATGTAAAAAAAATTTAAAAATACAAATTTTGTTTGTTTTTCATCACCATGAGATATGTTATCTTTCATGTACAGTGACAATTTCTTCCATATACTCTCCCAGTATCTTTTTTTTTTTTTTTTGCTATATTTTCAAAGAAGCTTTATGTTACAGAAAAGTCACATAGGAAATATAAGGGAATCCCTTATGTCTCACCCTTTCCCCTTCTCATAATTTCCCCTTTGATAACACCTTACATGTGTCTTTTGAAACACATTAAGAAACATTCACACATGTTATCATGCACACTCAGGATCACTTCTAAGATGCCTAGGGGTTTCCTTCCCAATAATGGTGAAGTGGAGAAAGTGGTGCTAGAGATAAAGAAGATTGGCAATTAATTTATGATCACAGAGGTTGGTTTCTTTCTACCTGGAATTCGGTATAATATTATATTCTGTATGACTGAAATATTTTATAATAAGTTTTTTTCCCCAAAAGGCTAACATTTTGAAAACTGGTTTGTGTGTTGTTGTCCCTGTCTAGCCAAGGTAACTTCTGTCTTACTCTCTTCTTTGAGCATCATCTTGCACTTTATTTCCATCTCAAAGACCTCAGATCTGATTCTCTTTCTGTCTTTTTTCTCACAGTGGACTTAAACCTTCCTGCCTTTTTTACCCCACTTCAACATCAACTAATTACTTGTCACCTTAATTCCACAAAAATACCTAGATTCTAATATATTTTATTTATAAAACAAAAAATAATTATAAATCAATTGAGATAGTAGAGATATGATAATAAAAAGATAATTGTTATAAATCTGATAATGCATCATGATTATATTAATGAAAGGAGACTCTGTATTGGAGAAACACACAGAAAAATATTGATACATAAAAACATTGGGGTTTTTATTGGGGATTTTCTGCTTGTATGATTTATTGGTTAGATTCCAGGTCTAGTCTCATACAGCCTTTGCTATCTGGGACTGGTCTGAGTTGCATAAGCATATAGATGGTTCATATGTTTGTTTGTTTTTTATCCATTCTATAGTATATTTCTTTTCATTGGGGAGTTTAAGTCATTAATATTCATGTTATTACTGTAAATGTATTACTTACTTCATCTATTTTATCTTTTGGCTTTCCATTTTCATATCTTAATACTCTTTGTCTTTTTACCCTTTCTAATAATCTTCATTTCTACACTCTTCTCACCCTTGTTTTTTCCTTTCAGGTTGCTGCACTCCCTTTAGTATCTCTTGTAATTCTGGACTTATGGTAACATATTCTATCAGTATTTGTTTTTCTATGAAGACTTAAAACTCACCCTCATTTTTGAAGGACAGTTTTTCCAGAGACAGAATTTTTGGCTGTCAGTTTTTCTGTTTCAGTACCTTTTTTTTTTTTTTTTTTTTAAAGATTTTATTTATTTATTCATTTACCCCCCCCTTGCCGCTTGCGCTTGCCGGGTCAGCCAACCACGCCGCGCGGGCAGGCCTGCCGCCACCAGGAGGCCCCGGGAACCAAACCCAGGGCCTCCCACATGGTAAACGGGAGCCCCACCGACTGAGCCACAGCCGCTTCCCTGTTTCAGTACCTTAAACACACCAAACCACTTTCTTCTCTTCTCCATGGTTTATGATGATAAGTCAGCACTTAATTATATTGAGATTATCTTATATGTGATGTTTTGTTTTCTTTTGCTTCTTTCAGAATTCTTTTTTTGTTTCTGATACTTATCATTCTGAATAGAAGGTGTATCTTATTAGGTCTATTCAGATTTATTCTGTTTGTTGTGCCTTGCTCTTCTTGGATATTGGTATTTTTGTCTTTCATAAGGTTTGGGAAATTTTCTGTCATTATTTCCTCATATATTCTTTCTGCCTTTTTTCCTATCTTTTCTTCTCTGCCACTGATTATGCCTATAGTTGTGTACATTATGTTGTCCTTCAATTTCCTGAGTCCTTGTTCTATTTTCTTCATTCTTTTCTCTTTCTGTTCTCCTGTCTTTTCCAGCTCAGATGCTTTGTCTTTGATATCACTAATTCTGTCTTTGGTCAATCAAATCTGCTTTAATGTGCTTCTAATGTATTTTTAATAGCATCTCTCATGTCTTTCATTCCCACAAGTTCTGTCACTTTTCTTTTCAGTTTTCAAATTGTTCTTTATGCTTGCCCAGTGTCTTCTTAATATCCTATATCTTTTTTTGTCATATTTTTCTTCAAATCTTTGAATTAATTTACGGGATTTTTGTGATTATCATTGATTAGTTTTCTTAAATCCTGTATCTCATCAGGATATTTGGTTTTTCCCTTTGGCTAAGCCATCTCTTTCTCTTTCCTAGTATGACTTGTAATATTTTCCTGATGTCTATGTATCTAAATATGTTGCTGAATTTACTCTGATGATCAATTTCTCTCTCTTGTGTAGTGTTTGGTTTTTTTTTTTTTTGTCTCTTTTTTGAATTTTGGTTTACCTTATTCTGACTCTTTAAAGTTGTCCAGCTTAAGTAACCAAAATCAGGCCAGGGAGTCACTAATGTGGTTCTCTCTTAGGGATTGGGATTAAGAGATACCTAAAAGCAGTTTTTTTCTTGCAGTTTCATGTCCAGCTAGCAGATCACAAATCTTTCCATGGAGGTGTTTCTTTCAAGCCTGCTTACCCAAGTTTCTGGTCTGATTAGAGCTAAAATTCAAAGCAGGCTCTCCTGGCCAAATTTACTGAAGAAAAACCTCTCTCTGCTGCACCCTACATCTTCCCAGGGAAGAAAATGTCTCTTCCCCTCTCGGTTAGCTGAAGTGGGGCAGGGGTTTTATTCAGGCTGCATGTCTTGAGGCTAGGTGATGGGTGACCTTCCTGGCCACAGAGTAGATTGTCATTTTGGGTTCTTTGACTCTCTGACCATCACTCTCCTGGGTATTGCACAGCTTTGTCCTGGTGTGTTGACCCCTAAAGCACGTCCCTATGACAGCTTGTGGCCCTTTCTTCATTGTTTTTGTGAAAGAGTTGAGCCCTGCTTGCTTATTCTAGGGCCATTTCCAGGAACTCCTTCATCATTAGTTTTTGAGTACATTCTTGCTATCTGACATAAGAAGTTTCAGTCTAATTTTGTTCTTTCTATGCACCAGATGTAGAATAAGCCATTTCTCTATGAAAACCTGGTTCCTTTAATTGCTGAAATATATTTAAATAGTAATATCTGGGATACTAAAACCTTTTAAGTTTTGGATGTAAAAATTTGGGTGTATGCTTGTTAAGAATCCTGAAGTTTTATCTTGTTAGATGATGAGGAGATAATCTATCACTGTTTCATGGATGATGACAGAAGACAAAATAATCTTGGGTCAGAGACAAAGCACTCTATTACTCATAGCCAAGCAGGGAGCATAAGCTGTATGGTAGCATCATTTCCCTATATTCCCAAAATCCATTTAGGTGGGCCTAGATAGATCCATAGCACATAGTGGGTTTGCATGACAGAAGAGGAACATCAGGTTCAGTTTATCCTGATCTTTTCTAGTGGACTGCCAGGAACTCTACTCATATTTTCTCCTGAGAGAGACATTATTTTTATGATACTGGATGGCATCTGTCCTTTCCATGGGGAGAGTTTCTCTTTATCTTCCAAAGCAGTATCTCATACATATACCATTGAAAGGATAGCACAGAACAAAAAAAGGCAGTCAATGCTTCTGCTTATAAGATATGCTGAGTGCTGTAGAGAATTGGCTCCTAATACTAAAAGGATAAAAAGAAATCAGTAAAATAGGCACTGAAACTGTTCTGTGGACTTGGAAGCTTGGATTGTTGGTGAATTTATTTATTTTATTTTATTTTATTTTATTTTATTTTATTTTATTTTATTTTATTTTATTTTATTTT